>ML809771.1:110254-123123 GCA_009831015.1 Picea engelmannii | reverse complement strand
GGCTATGCACATGGGTTGCAACTTGATGTGATGGTATAACTCTGTGTTGTAGGGTCTGACATAGTTTGTTGTAGGTTTTGACATTGTTTGCTGCAGGTTTTCATGATTACATATTGGATTATGTAAAGTGATGATATAAAATGAAAGGATATCTTGGATGCATGGCACTAACACATGAGTATGGATTGAGGAATGTTCTGTTGAGGAACAATGCTGATTATGACAGTGAAGTTATGGCACCTTGGTTATGTGATATATCTTGATGATGCTAGCTAGAGATGTCATTGATCTATTGAGTCACACTTATAGTACATATTGATTGCTTAATTATTTGTTGTAATGAATGGAGGATTGAGGCTGATTTGTTGGGGTACATGGATGGTACATAGTTTGAGTTTCATTGATATATCTTATGATGTATTATTGGAAGCTTACTTGTTGGATATCTTGGTGCATGCATTTGGCATATGGTTGGACAACATATTGGGACATGTAGTTAGTGAGTTGATGAGGTGATCATGTTTTACATCATTGATGAGTCATAGCATGATCTGTAGTTGATGCATGATTGATACACTTCTAGTGCATTGGTAAAGGCACCTACTAGCGGTTTGATTGGCACATGTTTTATTCTAGATTTGGCATACATGCATGAGGATTAATTTTGTTGTGGTGCATGGTTGATGTACTTTCTTGGTACAAGTGTTGATACATGTTGATGTACATGTTTGGTACACTCATAGATGGTATATGTTTGGATGATATTACTTGGCTAAAAGTACACAATTGGTATTACTTGATTAGCACATACTTTGGTACATGATGTATTGGATGATATGATGAGACACTTGATTGATTGAGATACATGATTTTGATACTTGGTTCATGGTGGAGACAAACCATTGGTAGATGCACATGGTTGGAATATTGGTAGATGCACGTGGTTGGCATGTTGATGGAGGCATATGATTGGTATACTATTGGCACATGTTTTGGCACATGATGTCTTTGTTCATTCATTGACATATCTTTTGCTTCATGATGTTTGTTATGGCGTGAGTTTGATGCATGGACAGGTCCAAGGATTGTCATGTGGTAGTATATTGTTCATTTTGCAGAGAATATAGGGGGATACATACCCATAGGGGGGACTTGTTCTTCTTCCCATGATTCAAGGAGGAGATATTTATCAGATGCATACTTGGTAAAATATACGTATATTTGAAGGAAGATCATAAAAGAATAATTCCAGGGGGAGCGATGGTTAGAGAGGGAGCATGAGAGATATATCTTCAGTATTACATCAGAGTGATATCCCTTGTTCAAAAATGGGAGAGATTATTCAAAGGAATATCAAAGGCATTCATGTAGGGGGAGCATCCCCAAGGAGAGTTCAATAAGGGGGAGCAGCCCCAAGAGGAGAATGACCCTTTTCCATTGATGTCAAAGGGGGAGAGATAGTCACATTAATGTGATTTATGATTATTGATGTCAATATATAGTCACATTGATGTGATTGATGATTATTGATGTAGAGCATGCCTTGTCTACATGTTGACATCAATGATTGGTGTTGACATCAATGTTGGTATTTCATCAATGACAAATGGGGAGATTGTTGGATCATGTTGTCATTGATGCAAAAGGTTTGATTGATTGATGTCAAAGGATTGATGTCAAGGGATTGATTGATGCCAAAGGATAATTGAATGATGTCAAAGGTCAAATATTTGATGTCAAACGATTGATGTTGATTGATGTCAAATTAACAATGTCTTATCATAGTATATTGATGAAGTATGTATTGTCCTTGATGTTAATGGATTGATGTAAAGTGGAATCATAGTCATATGATGTCATGCATAGATGAAGATGGATCAATGAGTTATCATTGATACATGATGCATAGATGAAGATGGATCGATGTGATTTCATTGGTATATGATGCATTGTTGAATTGATGTAAAGATGATTCATTATTGTCTTATCATGGTTGATAAGGAGTATAAATGGATGAAATCCAAAGTGGTCCCCTTATGGTGAAATCTCTCATGGGAAGACGCTTTGTGGTTGATTTATCCTAGAAGTATGGTTGGAGAACCCATGCTTGATTGTGGTATAATGAGATGAAGATCAGTGAATTTGTTAGTGAAACTATCCTAGATGGATAGTTCTTGTCATACCATTTCCAGTGGTATGTGGAATTTCACATAACTCCTCATGGTTTGAGAGTTATGGCTTTACAAAGTTGGAGGACCCTCATATGTAGGCTTGAAGCCCCAAAAGGTCAAATAAGTCAAAGAGCTTGCAAAGAAGAAATTATTATTTAAATGATAAAGAAAAGTGACAAATTCAAGGAGGAGTATTTAAATTGGAGAACTTTCTAATTATGGAAAGTGGTTAACCCTAAAAATGAGGAAAATAGGTTAAGTGACCTAGAAATGGGTTAAGTGACCTAAGTGACCTAGAAATGGGTTAAGTGACCTAAGTGACCTAGAAATGGGTTAAGTGACCTAGAAGTAGGTTAAGTGACCTAGAAGATGCTTCTAAGGAAGCTACTTGGAGAGTACAAATAAGAGGAAAGGGTCTCTTGTGGAATAATATCTTGTGTATCTCTTGAGCATGTATTGAAGATCTATTCTGAGAGAGAGTGTATAGAGGATCTCATGGATGCCTCAAAGTTTTGGCAAGTTTGAGATCATGATGAAAAAAGTCTCAGAAGTTTAGAAACCCTAGTTTCTGAGGTATACGTGGGTTGCAGTGATCTAGGGCACGTACATACGCGGGCTGAATGAGGACAAGGAGTGTACAGTGGATGAAGTCATGAAGACTTGTGGTTGAGATGATGACAGGCTCTTGAAGACTGAAACAGGTTCCAGATCTTCATTCTATGGGCTCAGATCTGCCACTGAGACTCTGATATGGTTACATTGTTGTCTTGATGGATACTCTTGCTTGTTGTGTGGTGAATGCTTAAGGCATTCTTGGTATGGTTGTTGTGATTTGGTTTGTGTTAATTGATGGAGTGAGAAACACTCTTATGATTCAGTACTGATATGATTGCTATAGTATATTGGTTGCTTATACAAGATGAGTAAAATTCATATTGTATGATTGAGAGGAATGAGTAAGTTGTTAGAAAGCTTGGATGTGTTGTGATCGGTTATGGGTCGGATTGGATAGTGAAAAATAGAAGAGAATGTGATTGAAGGTTGCAGAGGATCTAAGTTGATCTTGAAGAGAAAACCTTAAGTAACTCAGATGTGATACACAGGCTGTATTATAGGCTGACCGCGTACATACATGTGTTGTACTATAGGTAGGGCGCGTGAATACACATGTTGCACTACTGACAGGTCATGTACCTGTTGACAGATTGATATTTGTTGAGGATTGTTGCCTCATCTCAGTTGGTTCTAAGGGTGTAAGCTGAATCTTGCATTATAGAGTTGGTGCTCTTGTAGATTTGTACTCTATTCAGTTGTTGCTGATAACCCAAGGATTCTAGTCCTTAATAAAAACAAAATTGGTCAAACATCTTGTGTTCCTTGTGGTGATGATTTGTTGATGATATATTGCTGATATATGTTGTTGATATATGCTCACATGTAACTGATTATAAATGACAACAATAACTAATGAGTAAATGGTGATTGCTAACTAATTCATTTTGTGAAGGGGGAGTTTTGGTAAAAGAGCCCTACACTGTTCACCCACCCCCCTCTCAGTGTAGTCGGTGTGTCCAACACTCATAGAGTTTCAAGGCTTCCAGAGTCATGAATAAAAATTGAGAAATTCAAAATTGTTTTCCTTATTTTGGGCTCCCATTGTGTTGCTTTTTGGGAAGCACACAAAAAAGTGAAATTAGTGATAGGTAGGCCCTTAGTCAACCTTTAATAATCATCACCAAAACCACTTATGGAAATTTTCATTCAAGGGACACCATCATAAGTTACATTGTTGATGGTTGTTAATGCACTATTATAATAAGTGGCTTTGGTGACTAAAACAGTGATAAACCTTTTAGGATTGTTTCCAATTCATGTTTTGGCAAATAAATTAGCAATAGAATTTCTCAACTCATCGTCAATTCCTAATCTTGTAACTAATGGGACACATATGGGAAAAATCACAACTCCACACTTGATTAATTCATTAACATGATGCTCAATAAATATACAAATGAATGAATGTTGGTATTCCCCAACGTGTAACTCTTCCTATCACCTACATCTCTTCATATTTCTCCTAGTGATATTCACAATGATATTTATACCAGTAACACAATCACAAAGATTATGTGTCTGACATCCCCCCCTTAATCCTAAGGGGCATTTGTGAGTTCAAACATCATTTTGAACTTTTCAATTTTTCTCCTCCAAGCGCTTTGGTGAACATGTTCACAATTTTCTCATTTGTGGAATAATGTCAAGAGTGAATAGTATTGGCCTCTACATGATATCGAATGAGACGATATTTTGTGGTGACATGCTTAGTTTGATCATGGAATATATTATTATTATCCAACTTGATTGTGGAATTATTGTCAATTACAAGAGGAGTAGAAATTACTTTTTTCTCCTACAAATATTCAAGTATTTTCCTGAGCCATACAATCTCTTTCGTTGCTTCTGCAACTGACACATATTCTTCCTCTATTGTGGAATATGGTGGAACTGATTGTTTTCATGATCACCATGAGACAATAGTTAATCCAAGACTCATGAGATAACCTAAAGTTGACACTCTATTTTTATTATAGCATATGAAATGAGAACAGGTACAGAAAGTGACCAGCCAAACAATGAAGTAGCCTTTAAAGCCATAAACAAGACAAAAGACAAGGATAACAACCTTGATGAATAAATAGAAAATTTCGTAAGAAGCCTCCAAAAGGGATCTGAAAGATACAAAGGTGAGTCTCCTCTCAAATGATTTAATTGTGGTAGAATAGGACATATCGTTGAAAAATGGTACTATAAAAAGAGAAGTCTCAACAATAAAAAGATCTTCTACTCCAAGGATGATGAAATCTCCTCAGATGAGAGTGATGAAGAAGATAATGATGGAGGATAAGTCCTCTTCTTAAGCCAAGAAACCCAAGATGATGATCACAAGGGTTCTAAGGAAGAAGAAATCATTTCTGAAGAAGATTCAAATGAAGAAACCAACCTTAATTCCTTTTGGGGATACAAAGACAATGTAGAGAGTGAACAAGAAGATGAGAATCTTGAAAAGTTGAAGCATGTTGGAACTGGAAATAACAAGCTTAGAAACACAAACATAATACTAAAAGGTGAATTGAGTAGTTGTGAAGAAGAGAATTACAAGCTTGAAAAGACCATTGCTAGCTTGAAGGAACAATTAGAAGATTATGATAAATTGAAAGAAGAATTGGATCACACAAAAGGGGATCTACTATTGGCAATAGAAAAGTTGAAGAAGTTTGAAAAAAGAACTAAAAAATTAGATGAGATCCTTAGGAGTCAAAGATCTCCAAATGACAAGACAAGACTAGGATACAATGATAGTATGAAGACAACAAAACAAGAGAATGAATATGAAAAGGATGAAACCAACACTTGAGAGCAAGTTGAACAACACGATAGAAGACTAGAATTCAGAAGGAATGAGACATCAAGAAGATCCTCTCCCATTAGGTATGAAATAAATCATTATGAAGGAAACTACAAAACAATAGATCATGAACCCAGATGAAGCACACCACAAAGAAGATCACTTACTCCTAGGTATCAAATTTTCTTTCTTGGACATTGTTATACTTGTGTAAATTTTAGACACAAGGAAATCAATTGTAGAATCAATGAACAAAATAACTACGCAAGATACATGAATCATGCAAATAGTAGACATGGAAATGTTCGCAGACCCGTCAACAAAAATTATAAGCCATTTGACCCATTAATGGATCAATTTATTGTATTCTACAAATGCAATAATCTTTGTCAGAAAGCACGAGATTGCAGAGAGATGAAGGAAGATAATCCTATGCCAAATGTCCCTATACCAACTACAACATGGAAAATGAAATAAATTCCATGCAATGAAAATTATCGAATGGAATTGGTCACTAAAAATTGCAAAGAAGAAGATGAATGGTTCATAGATAGTGGGTGCTCATATCATATGACCAGAGATCAAAGCAAATTTGTCAGCTTGAAGAAAAAGGGTGGAAATGTTGCATTTGGAGATGACTCATCTACCAAAATACTTGGAAAAGGAACTGTAAATATTGGAAGTGAAAACGTAAAATAAGGAAAAGTCCTATTGGTTGAAGATCTGAAGCATAATATCCTTAGTGTCAGTAAAATATGTGATCAAGGATACACTCTTACGTTTGACTCCCGAAAATATAAAATCAGAGAAAAGAACTCAGGAAGATTGGTTGCAATTGCAACAAGAAGACCCAACAACATATACCTCCTAGATATGAAAAAGAGAGAGAAAACATAAGCCACACAAAAGGATTCCAAAGAATAAAAAGTCTCAAATACCAAAAATAATGATGAAGTATTATTGAGTGCCACATGTTCAGGGGGATCATCCCCAAAGAAGAAGGTCACCTTATGCCATTGAACTCAGGGGGAGAAGCCCCACCCTTTTCCATTGATGCCAAAGGGGGAGATAAATTGGGATCATGATGACAGGGGGAGAATGATTGTTGCCATCAATGAAAAAGGGGTATATTTTTGGAAGATTGGTTGTTGTCATTGATGTCAACCCTAGTCATTGGTTGTAGGCATTGATTTCAATCCTAGCCATTGGATTTTGGACCCCACAATTGATCAAATTAGATATACATGAAGGAAATTACACATGCAGATACAAAACCCATTGATGGATATTTTAAGTCACGCCGCTTTTGGTGGTATGTGGCACGTCATGTGGATCCTCACGATTGAGGAGAAATGAATTTTTGAAGATGACAATGTGAATTGAAGGAGAAACTACATGTCGACCCTAATGTTAAAAGGAAGTGACATAAAGGGTATAAATACATCTCATTATACATTCATTTTTCAACAAACACAAGTTTACTAATGAACAATGAGATATAAGTCTAATTTCCGAGGAAATCTAAAGTAAAGAAGGTCAAATTTCAAGGGAGTTTGAAGTTTTTTGGTGATGTGTTCTAAAGTATGTTATTTATAGGTCATCTTACCATTTTCGCTATAATCTTGTTTCTAGAATGATTCAAATGGTGAAATTCGGAGGATATTGAGACGACATATTTAGGTACCTGTGGTAAAAAAATTATCTCTTTATTTGCTATCATTTTGGATATACACTCTGTGGAAGATAAAGTTTTTTACTAGTCCTGAAGCTAGTCATAAACATGTGTTGGCATGTTCTTAGATAGAGGCAGAGTATGCGTGTTTGTCATTGATGGCATGTGTTTTTCATTGATGGCGAAGATCAACATGATCAGATGGTGAAGATTAGCATGATCAAGAGCATAGAAATAATGGCAATATCAACAGTGTAAGCTCAGAAGGAGGAAAACAGTCAAAGCACGACAAAGGTGGCAAGATCAGCAGTGTAAGCTCAGAAGGAGGAAAACAGTCAAAGCATGACAAAGGTTTCATTTCGGAGTTTCACAGATCGGGAAATCCAAAGGAAAGAGGTTCAAACTCGCGACATGCGAAATTGCGATAACAATCCTGACCGTTGGAGTCATAGGACACGTGGCAAGCGATTGAAATTTTCGCTGACTTGCACATTGGAGGAGTCAACAGAGCATGGTGTGTGAAATCATGATATGCGAGATCATGAAAATATCTGGACCGTCAAATCATCGATATTGTGGACCGTTGATCTGGCATGACGAAGGCCCGTGAAGTTGTAAAATCGCGATAAGATCTTGACCGTTGATTCAAGAAGGACACGTGGTGAAATCACGATAATATCTGGACCATTGGTTCCATAGGACACGTGGCGAAAGATCATCGTTTCGCTGACTGGAAAGTCATAGGAGTGAAGTGCTCGTTTGATTGTTGAGTGGTCATATCTCATGGTCACATTGTCGAGAGTTGGAGAGTAGAGCTAGAGAAGCCAAACTCTATTTCAGAGATTCGTAACATGGAGAGTCGAGAGGACTCATCACAGAATACCTGAGACGCGAAAGTACGAAATGCATTTTCGAATAAGGCTATGGTCACAGCCAGTGATTACATCTATGGAAGATGGAGGAAGAAGCTAGCGGTGTTAAGCTCCATCTTGGAGTCTCAACGATCGCGACTTGGAGCATGAAGACCCTTCATCACAGGAATCGTGATATGCGAGATCGCGATGAGATCTGGACCGTCGGATCATCGGAGATCTCGATCGTTGATCAGGCTCGATGAAGTTTATAAGTTTGTGAAATAAGAAGTGCCTTTTAGTGCAGCCTGTGGTCACCGCCGGTGGTCACGTGAGGGGAAGAAGCTAGCGGTTCTAAGCTCCATCTCAGAGTCTTGGTGATCGCGACATGGAGTGTCAAGATACTTTATCACAGGAATGCCAAGATACGAGATCACGAAATTCAAATTATGTTTAGCGCTTGGTCACAACCAGTGGGCATATGGGATAAATGCGAAACCTTGCTGATTTAATCCAACGGTGCAAGAGAATTTGAATATGATCGGAGGGCTACTGTTGCACTTCACAGTTAATTAATTAGGATTCAGTTAGAAAAACTGATTCATGATTCTTGATCAGTTGGCGATTTAGTTGCTGAGGCGTTGTTTCCCAAGAATATTCGAGGTGTAACCGATGAGGCATGTGTGAATAAAAGGAGATATGAAGCGACTGTGTAAGGTTAGTTGTTCTGACTGAAAAATGAGTTGAACTGTAGAAAGGAAAAACTACAGCATGCGCAGTGTGAAGAAAACTCAGAGATAAGGAATAGAAGCTGAACATAAGAGAAAAGGTGAAGAGAGCAGAATGTGCACATTTCAAAGAGCATGAAAAGGACAGAGAAAGAATAGATAGACAGAGACAACAAGTCAAGCCAAATATGAAAAGAGAAGAAGAATAGTGTAGCAAAGAAGAATTGCAGAATAGTGAAGAAGTGGTAAGAATTGATTTATTTATGTTGTTGGTTAATCAATCATTTATTTGTAATAAGGGTGGTCGGGAGGTGCTAGGGAGGACTGTTTTCCTCAGAGGTTCAAGTGGGTGCTTGAACATAGGGAGTTGTAGCTTCCATCTGGTTGCAACCAGAAAAACCAGGGTGGTAGGGTGGTGCAAGGGAGAACATTTTTTCTCTGTTATACAGGTTGGTGCCTATGTGACTGAAAGTTGGTGCTTCCATCCAGTCGGTGCTGGAACACTCAGGGAGTTGGTGCTTCCTTCTAGTGGGATATTGATGCTCATTGTTTATGTTGTTCATATGATGTATAATATTGATGGTCACTTGATGAAAGATTAAAAATATTTTAATATACTTAAAATTGCTAAAACACAGTAACAACTGATTCACCCCCCTCTTAGTTGTCTTAGTAATCTCAAAAATTGGTATCAGAGTGAGTTCATTTTATTTAAATATAGATATGTAAGCATAAACATGAAAAGTCATGAACGAACTTCAGCCAGTAAGCCTCCTTTGTTTCACAGAACAAATTTTTCCTTTTGGAAGGTTAGAATGAGAACATACCTAATGGCCTTAGGTGCTGATGTTTGGGATGTAGTAGAGACTGGATATACAAATCCTGTTGTGTTGGTTTCCAAGGATGATAAGTTAGAATTTAGATTTAATGCTAAGGGAATGAATGCATCTTGAATGGACTTGCAGAAGCCGAGTTTGTAAAGATGATGCATCTTCAAACTGCCAAATAAATGTGGGATAAACTTATTAGCAGCTATGAAGGAAATGAGAAAGTAAAAGATGCCAAACGTCAAACATTTAGGTTGAAGTTTGAACAACTAAAGATGAATGAAGATGAAACAATTAGCAAGTATTTTTTAAGAGTTGAAGAACTTGTGAATGACATGAAGGGTCTTGGTGAGAAGTTTGAAGAATCAAATTTAGTTTAGAAGATTTTAAGATCTTTGCTTGATAAATTTAATCCAAAAGTCTCTGCAATAGAACAACTAAATGATCTTAAAACTCTGTCCATTAATCAACTACTAGGAACTTTAACTGCATATGAAATGAGAATCAACAAAGATAAATCCATTACTAGAGAAGCATCTTTTAAAGCAGACAAGAATACTGATTCAGATTTAGATGATATTGAGGCAAAATTTGTGAGAAGGTTAAAGAAAGGATAAGAAAAATATCAAGGCAAGCTTCCCTTCAAATGTTTTAACTATGGTAAGATAGGTCATTTTGCATCTAAGTGTCCCCATCAGAAAAAGGACTAGAACTCTGATGATGACAAGAAGTACAAATTCAAGAAATATAGTAAGAAGAAAAGTTTGTGTGCAAATAATGACAATTCCTCAGAAGACATAGATAGTGATTCATCATGTGAAGACAAAGTGAATGATTTTATGCTTATGGCTATGGGAGATATTGATGATGAACACACAAGAGGTGAAATGGATGATGAAGAAGCTGTGGTTGATATGGAAGGTGAATTAATCAGTGCTTTGGAAGAAATTGACAGACTCAGATGTAAGAAGAGAAAACAAAAACGGTTGTTGATGCACTTTAAAATGAATGATAAAAAATTTGATGAAGACTTTTCTCTACTAAAAGTGGAGTTAGAAGAGGCAAAGAAAATAGAAGACATTCTGGAACAACAGTTATTAGAGAAGAAATCAAAGTGTGAAGCCTTAGAAGAAGAGATAGTAAAAACCAGAAAACAAATGGAGAAGTTTAAGGCATTGTATCACCAAAATCTGTCTAGTATTAAAGCCTCAGAAGAATTAACTTCCATTCTAAATCAACAAAGGAATCCAAAGTTGAAACTGGCTTGGGCTATGAAGAAGGATCAAGTAGTAATCATTCAAGTAATACAGAATCCATCAAGTTTGTCAAATCCTCAAACATTGACAACAATCACTCTACAGAGACAAAGAAAGAGAATCAACCATCGAGAAGGAATGAAAGAAAAAGTACCAGAACTGAATCTGTAGATCAGAGAGATTATCGACATGAAAGAAATCAACCTCCTCAAAGAAGACAAAATTTTTCAAGGTACAAAGGTTTTTTCTATGGTTATTGTTTTTTCTTCTCTAATTTTGGTCACAAAGCTATAAACTATTCTTTAAGATTTAGATATGAACAATCAAGATATTCAATGAATAACCATGTTCCACAACAAAGATCGAGACAACCAAGCAACAAACAACCTCAAACTATAAATCATACGATGGATGGGAAAAGGACGCAGGTTAAGCATAACAATCACTATGATCTTCTATTCAGTGAACCAGAATGTTACATCTGCCGTAATTATGGACTTGAAGCAGTAGATTGTCGATTAACGAATTACAAGCCATATTTGATTCCCACTGCTAAAAATGTCAAGGTTTGGAAGAAGAAAATAGATGACAAGTGTGGACTAGTGTTATCAGTCCAAAAACAAAAGAATTCTTGGTATATTGATAGTGGATGTTCCAAACATATGACTGGAGACAAAAGTAAGTTTCTAACTTTAAGTGAAAACAAATCAGGGAATGTAACTTTTGGAAACAATGCACCAGGAAAAATAAAAGGTAAAGGAATGGTAAGCCTGAGTAATGGAAAAGGAAAAGCTCAAGATGTGTTGTTTGTAGATGGTTTGAAACATAATCTACTAAGTGTCAGTCAAGTTTGTGACAAAGGATGTGAAGTTGTTTTTACTTCTAAAGACTGTAAAATAAAGTCCTTGAGTTCAGGACAATTGGTTGTAAAAGGGATAAAAACAGAAAACAATATCTATGTGTTAAATGAAGAAAAAGAAGAATGCCACTTAAGCAAATATGATGAAAGTTGGCTGTGGCATAGGAGACTTGGACACCTAAATTTTGATCATATAATAAAGCTCAGAAACAATGGGGCAATAAAATATCTTCTGAATATATCAAAGCCATACGACTCTATTTGTAAACATTGCCAGATAGGAAAGCTTACTCACACTCAGTTCAAATCTAAAAACTTTCCTTCAACAGAAAAACCTCTCCAGTTAGTACATATGGATTTATGTGGACTATCAAGAAAAGAAGGTACAGGAAAAGAAAACTATTTTATGTTGATTATTGATGATTATTCTAGACTAACGTGGGTTGCCTTTTTGAAGGAAAAATCTGAAGCAATTGAAAAATTCAAAGTGTTTAAAGCTCTGACTGAGAATCAAACAGGAAAAATATTGAAGGCAGTAAGGTATGATAGAGGAGATTTTAGTTCGTGGAACTTCAAAGAGTTCTGTGATAAACATGGGATCAAATGAGAATACACTATTCCAAGAACTCCACAGCAAAATGGAGTCGTTGAGAGGCAGAATAGATCAGTACAACAAATGGCAAGATCAATGATGAATGAAAGGAACACATCTCAGACATATTGGGTAGAAGCAATTCATACAGTTGTTCATATCCTTAACAAAGTACATCTCAAACCATATAGTGACAAGACTCCTTATGAACTATGGTTTGGAAGACCTGCTTCAATCAAACATTTTAAGGTCTTTGGGAGTAAATGTTATATCAAGAACAATGATGAAAATACTGGCAAATACGATGACAGGTCTGATGAAGGTATCTTCTTGGGATATGATACAAACAGTAAATGGTACATATGTTGTTAAGCCCTAATATTGGATCATTACCCCTTAATTGGGGCATATTATATTAGTAATGTTATTTTATTTATGTTGGCTTTAGGCCATTAGTTGTAATTATACCTCCTAGTCTCCTATATATACCAAGGAGACATTTTCATT
>ML809771.1:93962-110154 GCA_009831015.1 Picea engelmannii | reverse complement strand
GGGATTGGGTATTTTTAAGACTACAACCATACAAACAGATGTCCCTCAAGCAAGCCAAGAAGGATAATAAATTATCACCAAAGTACTATGGCCCTTATAAGGTGTTGCAAAAGATTGGTACTATGGCATACAAATTGGAGCTTGAAGAAATTAAACACAATAAATTAGAGACAAGAACAACAACATGGCGGAAAAGGAATAATAGCCAACACACTCTTATTCACTCCAATGTTACATATTTATAGTACAATGGGTGATGCCACCTCATAGAGAGATTTTCTCTAGATCCTAAAATCATGCATGATGACTAGGCTAGGCAATCTTAACTAACTCATTAGTCATCACTTGAGGATATATTACTAATATCCTAAATGAATAATACAAATATAGGTGACAATTTGGACTTAGTGATTGGTAATGGTAAGCCATAGGCTAACAATCCCCCCCTCAATCACAAGTCCGATCAATAATACCAACAATAAAGCATAAACTAGTATCAATTCCAAGTCTTCAAACTGAAACTCCTGAGTTGAGTCGCAATGAAGAACTGCCTGAAAAACCGCCAAATATGGATGCTAAGAAATATGGAAAAACTCACTGTGTAATCATGTGAGAAAGAATGCCAACAAATTTGTTCACTTATGTGAACTCCAATATGATGAGAGCGAACAAAGAGAAGTGAATCAGCTGCAAGTCTGCCACATCCCTGAAAATGCTTGACAACTCAATCAATGCCAAGCTGCAATACAGAATAATCCATCTTTCCTCTGCTAAATTCAATGACCATCTAGGTGAACCAAATGTTCACATCATTGCTCTCAAAAAACAACATCCCTATGTATGATTCAATAGAGAACCATCATTCTGCCAAAGTCTGCCATATACAGACAACAGTTGCCCATCTGACAAATTCGATACCTATCTGGCATATTTGTTGTCGAAACTTTCAATATGACAACCATCTGCAATTCCATCATAAATTAATTCCCCCCCTTTGTCAACTGAAAGGAGAGATCACAAGTGGTTTCACTAACCATCTTCCCTGGATTTTTGAACTCCCCCCCCTTGAGGTGCATGAGGGTTTCACTTTTACTCCATTTTTATTTTTATTTTTATTTGTGTACAACTCCAAGTGGGCATATGTAATTAACCACATGTTATCTCATCCCGTGAGGGCCATGCTCGAAAGCTACGCCATAAGGGGACCACTTTGTAGTTATATACATATTTCACTATTTTCTTCAAAACACGTCTTGACTCGAGATTGTATTCTTCGGTAAGAATTATATAATTGCTTCGTAGTTAATGACCATTGCCAAGGATCAATCCACTCATAGTGAATCTTCAGTCTTGCAGGTTTGTTCCTCTTGGAACATTTATCTGATGCATGATTTGACTTGCCACAATTCTGACAAGGATGGTGATCAAAACACTGATTCTCCATGTGACCAACTCGATTACAATGTTGGCACTTAGCATTCTGATTTGCGACATTTAATATTGATTTTTCTTGAAGAAATCTAGCACTCACAAAAAAAATTGGTTTGGAGTAATTTGGAATATGAAAACTGTTTTGATTTTCATATCCTAAGCCATGATGATTCCGATTGAAGTGTAATTCTTCCCAAGGTCTAACAAATTTCTTAGAAATATGATTTTGACTGTATTCTTCTATTTTGTTGTTGTCGCTGCTATTATTCTGTGCTTCTTTTTGGAATTCATCTTTGAAAGATTCCATATCTTCTGTTGCTTTTATATCCTCTAATTGGATAAGGTCTTGTGTGTCACAAAATGCATCAACCTGTTGTATAAACTCGTTTGTATCACATTCTGCATCAACCATTTGGATAATATCCTCTGTAGCACATATTGCATCAATCTTCTCTATTAGATCCTTTGTGTCACAACTTACATCAAACTTCTTTATTAGATCCTCTGTGGCACAACTTGCATCAACTTTTAGAGTTTCTTCAGATGTTGAATCAATCATGTCATCAATTTGATTCTGCTTTTCACTTAACTTTATCTGAAGTACATCAATCAATTGATTCTTCATTTCAATTTCATCTCGAAGATCATTTATTGACTGCATTGTATCAACCATGTGATCAATTATGTTTTGGTTGTGAATTAACTTCATCTCAAGTGTTTTAATCAATTTATCTTTCATATCAATTTGATCTTGTAATTCATGGTTGTACTCTTGCAACTCTTTGATTTCTTGAGAGGCATTCTATAAATGCTTTCCTCCTTTACCCATTATTATTTCACTCGTGCTTGCTTGAACTCGCTCACTTGAACTCTTCTTTAAACTTTCATGCTCACTTGAAATTGCTTCACTCGAACTGGCTTGCTTGAAATCTTCAACAAGTTGAGGATGTCGGTTACCACCGAAAATGCATCCAAACATGTGATGTTTACAATGATTTGAGTTAAAATACTCAACCTTGTTAATTACAACTCAAAATTATAATGACTCTTTGGTTTCGGGCTCAGCCGAGAATGCACCTAAAAATTACACTGCAATTCAACTTGATTTTGATTTCACACTTACAAAGAAAAGTATTGCAAGTTTACAATGAATGTGGATTTAATTGATCTTCAACTTGATTATTCTTTAAGTCCTTGATTATGAACTTGATGTGTCCAATGTTGATGTGATTTCCAATTTGATATCTTCGTTGCTTCTTAATTTTGAGCTTTGATTGTTCTTGAAGGTATGTGCTTCACTCACAATGCTCAGATGGGCTTGAATTACATTAAATTGCCTTGTACTTTAGTGTGTGTATGATTTCTTTATACAATTTGTGTTTTAAGTGCCAAAACTAGACACAAAAGAGAAACATTAAGAATAATCCATCGCACACAACACAAAGTGTATCTAAGATCCCCTTATTCAATTTCAGGCGGATCTAAAACACTTCAACACCACAAAAAAAAATTGAACTTTTATTATTCTTGATACAATGATCTTCTAGTTGCCCCCTTGAAATGTACATTTAAAAACTTTTAACACTTTGTCTTTGCCTTATTATTCCCAATGCCAATAAAAGTTTGATTTAAGTTTTGGCATATAATATTTTAAAAATGTACACGCTGATGCACACAACCATTTTAGGCACGTGGAGATCTGCAGTCTGTATGCATGATTGACTTCCTATACACTGAGAATTCTTCTTCTTCTGGATTTTCTATTTTCTTCTATTATTTTTTTTTTTGTTCAAACCTTAAACAGGAGAACTTTCTATTCTCGACTCGTTCTAGAATATTCTTGCTGGCTTACTGATCACGAACCCAAAGACTTAACCCTCTTCGATGGCTGCCCACGACTAGTAAGCTTTCTCGCCTGGGTTTCGATCCTGCTAACAACATGCATGTGTACAAAGCTTTTCAATCGCACCACCTGAGATCTGGAATTGAATTGCAGGTCGCTCACCATCCTCGGTTTCAAAGTCTCATCATCAATCATTTATTTCATCTTCAGAAATGGCGAGGGCAACATCCAGCCTTTCATATCCAGATCAATTCTACATTCCAGTCAGACGCGGCCTCTACCATATCACGCTTCTTTTAAGATTGCTATTTATCAATGAGACTACAAAGGTGATTTGCACCATACCATATCAATTTATTTGAAGAGAATTTACACTTTCTCTTGAATTCACTGACAACACAATTCTATGCAAAAAATTGGACTGATAATTGCCAGATTTATACACAGATCTGTAGCAATTTTACCAAAAAGAGAGCCCTTTTAAAAATAAAACGATGGAACTATGAGATCTCATCCGCTTCCTCTTTGATTTCCTTGCATGCCGCCAGCTTCGATATTAGGTCGAACTGAATCTGGAATCAGTTTGAATAGATCCGGGCGCTTCTTGCCGCTGCCTTCATCTGAAGAGGTGTTGAACAGGTCGGAGAATGATGCAGATGGCTTGGCTTTGTCGGGGTCGGATTCTGGTATGAGTTCGTTGGCTATCAAATGGCCAGCAATTGTAGTGCATTTCTCTATCCTTTAATTCACAGGATTCTATCATGTAAGATGCGCGATTACAGGTTTAACTGATCCAAACTTCTGCAAAACCGATAAAGAACCCAAATAATGGAAAGGGACACTGCATAGATACAAAAAAACAAAATGTGATCTCAGCAGGATTGTTATAGGATAAATCCGTAAGTGCGGACACGAACCGATCTCCCTATATCCACCTGGATCTAGAACAAAACAGGACAGAATAATACACTTTCCCTAGATCTAGCCTATTGAATGAACTAAGAGATAAGGGTTATGGACATACCTTATGAACGTTTTCCTTAGATCTCTGTTGTTCCAATATTTTCTCCAATTCTCTCGTCCCATCCAGATCACAACAAAACGAACCAATCGAAGTAAAGGCATATTAAGATATTCAATGACTAGTCTATACATATGATCAAGGAATTATGTAATAAAGTGACATCATCTTTATGGGAAAGGGACATATTGCTGTATTGAATTAATTGAAAGTGAAACTTACAACCTGAGCCTTGATGTCATAGGTCTCCTTTCGATGGCTCCTAGCTCTGACACACACACTTGCTCATGCATGAAGAAAATCAACTACTTATGATGACCTTGCTGTTGTCTCTTGCTGCTGTAGCATCAATCCTCCATACAGTCTTGCACTAATTCTCTAATCAATCTCTAGCTAGCTTGCTGCTTGTTTTCTTAACCCTTTCCATGAGCAATCCCCTCAATATATAGGAGAAGATAGATTAGTTACTTGGATAGGGAATGATCCCAAGATATCTGGAAATCCAACACTTGAATAACCACTCGAAAGCCAACTCACCCTTCTAGAAGATTCCCTTCTAGAAGGTTCGAGATTCTTATCTTTTTCCCTTTTAAGAGCATGTTCGCACCCTAATAATGAGTACAGTGCGAGAAGTTCACACCCCAACTTAAGGCAGCCTGTGGGAATCAGGCATTATCGCAGGTGAATATATAAGTAGCCTGCGAACATGCTTCAAAGTGTGAATCCTGGAAGAAGACAACTGTGACTTTTCTTAGGAAAGTGTTCTTGGTAAAGAGCTTGATTTTCCATCATCACATCATCATCATGACATCATCACAATGACCAAATTTGTGGATAACAAGGATTCATGGCTTCTGAAATTCAACTCATCACTATTGGTTTAATGGCCTTCAAAGGGCATAGCAGATTGCAAATTTTATCTCAAAACATCTAGAAATAGTGGCTACAGCAGAAGAAATACAACACAAATATTCATAACAGAGACTACTTTTTTTTTAAGCTCTGCTCTTCCATGTCAATCTCTGATATGGCTGCACCAGAGGAATAATTGGATCGCAGAAGTTCACTGTATGCTGAATGACATCAAGTAATAATGACAATTCCAGCGAATTGGCTCAACAATAAATTCAATTTTACATTAACACCGACGATTTGATTCTCCAGTGATCGCAGCCTCCCTCTCACGTGATGGAAAACAAATCTTTCATGAAATCAACACAATCTCCTATAATTTTCCGATTATGCTGCACGATCAACTGAATGACAGTTCTTCTCCTGTAGCGATATATCTTCAACTCCATCAATATGCAATGGCACCTCCAGTAGATTCACAACATTAACGATACCCAGCGATATTGAATACAATGATCTCGTTTCAGAAAATGATGACTCCTACACTCTAGCAATCGGAAAGAACTCCAACATAGGCAGATTTAATACACATGAAAAACTTCACATACCTACGCTAACCTCTGTACACAGATTTGACATTGAATTCTTCCAACTTCCTGGCTCTCCCGTGAGGGAGTTAGGCCAGAGCTAGCTCTGATACCAATTGAAGAAATTAAACACAATAAATTAGAGACAAGAACAACAACATGGCGGAAAATGCGTAATAGCCAACACACTCTTATTCACTCCAATGTTACATATTTATAGTACAATGGGTGATGCCACCTCATAGAGAGATTTTCTCTAGATCCTAAAATCATGCATGATGACTAGGCTAGGAAATCTTAACTAACTAATTAGTCATCACTTGAGGATATATTACTAATATACTAAATGAATAATACAAATATAGGTGACAATTTAGACTTAGTGATTGGTAATGGTAAGCCATAGGCTAACAAAGCTGTCGGCATCTTCATGAGTACACCCAGTTTTCCATGTTTCATGCTTAAAGAAGGTTATAGGAGACAAGATCCTAGTTCAAACTATATTTCCGGAACTTGACGAGGAAGGAAAAATCAAATTGGAGCCTGAAGCCATCACTAACACAAGAGTTCGCCAGCTGAGGAATAGATCCATTTCAAAGTATCTCATTAAATGGAGAAAACTACCAGCTAAAGATTCCACTTGGGAAGATGAGTCTTTTATACATAAGCATCCAGAGTTACTCAAGTGTTGCATACAACACTTGTCTCAAGGNGGGGGCATGTTAAGCCCTAATATTGGCTCATTACCCCTTAATTGGGGCATATTATATTAGTAATGTTATTTTATTTATGTCGGCTTTAGGCCATTAGTTGTAATTACACCTCCTAGTCTCCTATATATATATATATACCAAGGAGACATTTTAATTTTGAATCATCTTGTACTTGAACATTTAAGTGGGGTAAAAGGAGGTTGCCCCCTCGAAGAGGCTTATTATCTGAAATTATCTCTTTTTCAAGGCATTGAGTACTTTTTCTGAGGTTTTTCTATGCTATATTGATATTTGGTTCCTAACATATGTTACAATAAGAGGCTGCATAAACTAGTTGATTGTATAGACATAAAAGTTGATGAATAAGTCCCGGTCAGGAATGTAAACAATGCTGAACCAAGCACAAAAGATATAGTTGAAGATGAAAATGAACAGGTCCAAGGATCAGAAAGGGAAGAATCCGAATCAGATGAATATATGAATTCTCAGGCTGAAATAAATTAGCAGAAAGAAGCA
This sequence comes from Picea engelmannii, assembly GCA_009831015.1. NCBI lineage: Eukaryota > Viridiplantae > Streptophyta > Pinopsida > Pinales > Pinaceae > Picea > Picea engelmannii. The sequence goes on along the minus strand of ML809771.1, from coordinate 103,191 downwards.
AAATCACCTCTCAGAATTGTTAGAAAGAATCATCTTGAAAATCAGATAATTGGAGATATAAATAAAGGAGTTCAGACAAGAAGGAAATTGATTAAAGACTTAGAACAATCTCATGTTGTTTTTTTATCTATGACTGAACCTAAAATTTTTGATGAAGTCAGCCAACATGATGATTGTATTAGAGCAATGAATGAATAGCTTGATCAGATTGAGAAGAATAATACTTGGGAGCTTGTCCCTAGACCTGAAAATAAGAATGTAATAGGTTCCAAATGGGTGTTCAAGAATAAAATGAATGAAAAAGGACAAGTTGTTAGAAATAAATCCAGATTGGTTTGTAAAGGGTATGCACAAGTTGAAGGTCAGGACTTTGATGAAACTTTTGCTCCAGTGGCAAGATTGGAGGCCATCAGAATGTTCCTTGCATATTCATGTCATAAGAACTTTAAAGTGTATCGGATGGATGTTAAGTCATCTTTTTTTAATGGAGATCTAGAGGAAGAAGTATATATGGAGCAACCTGAAGGATTCTCATTGACAAATAATCCTAATTATGTTTGCAAGTTGAAGAAGGCCTTATATGGACTAAAAAAAGAACCACGAGCTTGGTATTATAGACTGGACAAATTTTTACAAGACAAAGGGTTCAAGAAAGGTACTGTTGACAACAATCTCTACATTAAGTCTAAATGTGATAATTTACTAGTTGTTTTGGTTTATGTAGATGATATTATTTTTGGTTGTACTAATGAATCATCTGTCTAGTGGTTTTCTAACTCTATGAAAACAGAGTTTGAGATGTCCATGATAGGAGAACTGCCATATTTTCTTGGTTTACAAGTAAATCAGAGTTTTGTAGGAATATTTATCTCTCAAGAAAGATATTTGAAAGAAATGTTGAAGAAATTTCAGATGGAGGATTCCTCTCCTGTTAGTACACCTATGGTGGTTGGTTGCAAGCTCAGTAAAGATGATATGTCACCCAATGTTGATCAAAGGACATACCGATCAATGATAGGTAGTCTTCTGTACATCACATCTTCCCGTCTTGATATAATGCAAGCTGTTGGAATGGTAGGTCATTATTAGTCTGCTCCTAAACAAATTCATCTGGTAGCTATCAAAAGGATATTCAAATACTTGAAGGGAACAATGACTTATGGTCTGTGGTATCCTAGAAATCATAATTTTTAGTTAACTTCTTATTTAGATGCTGATTGGGCAAACTGTGTTGATGAGAGAAAAAACACCAGTGGAGGAGCATTCTTTCTAGGTGACTCATTAGTAGCATGGCTTAGTAAAAAGAAAGGATCCATTTCATTATCAACTACAGAGGCAAAATACATTGCTGCTGCTACTTGCTGCACACAAATTTTATGGATGATTCAAAATCTTACAGATTTGAAGGTAAACTATACTGATCTGATTACAATTCACTGTGATAACACTAGTGCCATTAGTGTCTCCAAGAATCGTGTTCTTCATTCCAAGACTAAGCATATCCCAATAAAATACCATTTTCTTAGAGAACAAGTTACAAACATAGTTGTTTAGTTGAATTATATCCTTTGTACAGAATAGATAACTAATATCTTTACTAAACCATTAGCAGCAACCCCTTTTGGATATCTTCGTCAAAAGTTGGGGGTTATAACTTCTTTCATCTAATCTATTCACCTGATCATGGGGAGTACTTATTGAATATCTGTTGTATTTCTAAGTTGCGCATAGTTGATAGAGGGAGTATGTACTACAAAAACTTAGGGGGAGTGTGTTTCTTCTTTGACATTGATGTCAAAGGGGGAGAAAGTGTGGTAAATTTCAAGGATGCTACAATGGTGGTAATTTCAAGGATGCTACAATGGTAAATTTAGTTGCATGTTTTTCAAGGGATTGCCATCAATGCCAAAGGGGGAGATTGCTGGCATGTTCTTAGACAGAGGCAGAGTATGCGTCTTTGTCATTGATGGCGAAGATCAACATGATTAGATGGTGAAGATCAACACGATTAGGAGCATAGCGATAATGGAAAGATCAAAAGAGTAAGCTCAGAAGGAGGAAAACAGTCAAAGCAGGACAAAGGTGGCAAGATCAACAGTGTAAGCTCAGAAGGAGGAAAACAGTCAAAGCATGACAAAGGTGGCAAGATCAACAGTGTAAGCTCAGAAGGAGGAAAACAGTCAAAGCATGAAAAAGGTTTCGTTTCAGAGTTTTGCAGATTAGGAAATCCAAAGGAAAGAGGTTCAAACTCACGATATGAGAAATCGTGATAACAATCCTGACCATTGGAGTCATAGGACATGTGGCAAGTGATTGGAATTTTCGTTGACTTGCACATTGGAGGAGTCAACAGAGCATTGTGTGTGAACTCGCAATATGCAAGATCACAAAAATATCTGGACCGTCAAATCATCGAGATTGTGGATCGTTGATCAGGCATGACGAAGGCCTGTGAAGTTGTAAAATCACGATAAGATATTGACCGTTGATTCAAGAAGGACACATGGTGAAATCACGATAATATCTGGACCATTGGTTCCATAGGACACATGGCGAAAGATCATCGTTTCACTGATTGGAAAGTCATAGGAGAGAAGTGCTCGTTTGATTGTCGAGTGGTCATATCTCGTGGTCACATTGTCGAGAGCTAGAGAGCAGAGCTAGAGAAGCCAAGATATATTTCGGAGATTCGTAACATGGAGAGTCGAGAGGACTCATCACAAAATACCTGAGACGCAAAAGTGCAAAATGCATTTTTGAATAAGGATGTGGTCACAGCCAGTGGTTACAACTGCGAAATATGGAGGAAGAAGATATCGGTGTTAAGCTCCATCTCGGAGTCTCGACGATCGTGACTTGGAGCATCAAGACCCTTCATCACAGGAATCGCGATATGTGATATCGTGATGAGATCTAGACCGTTGGATCATCGGAGATCTCGACCGTTGATCAGGCTCGATGAAGTTTATAAGTTCACGAAATAAGAAGCACCTTTTGGCGCAGCCTGTGGTCACGTGAGGGGAAGAAGCTAGCGGTGCTAAGCTCCATCTCAGAGTCTTGGTGATCGCGACATGGAGTGCCGAGATCCTTTATCACAGGAATGCCGAGATGCGAGATCACAAAATTCAAATTCTATTTAGCGCTCAGTCACAGCCAGTGGGCATATGGGATAAACGCGAAACCCTGCTGATTTAATCCAACGGTGCAAGAGAATTTGAATATGATCGGAGGGCTACTATTTCACTTCACAGTTAATTAATCAGTTACGATTCAGTTAGCAAAACCGATTCATGATTCTTGATCAGTTGGCGATTCATTTGCTGAGGCATTATTGCCCAAGAAGATTCGAGGTGTAACTGATGAGGCGTGTGTGAATAAAAGGAGATATGAAGTGACTGTGTAAGGTTAGCTGTTCTGACTAAAAAATGAGTTGAACTGTAGAAAGGAAAAAATACAACATGTGCAGTGTGAAGAAATCTCAGAGATAAGGAACATAAGCTGAACAAAAGAGAAAAGATGAAGAGAGTAGAATGTGTACAATTCAAAGAGCATGAAAAGGACAGAGAAAGAATAGATAGACATAGATAACAAGTCAAGCCAAATATGAACATAGAAGAAGAATAGTTTAGCAGAGAAGAATTGTAGAACAGTGAAGAAGTGGTAAGAATTGATTTATCTGTGTTGTTGGTTAATCAATCATTTATTTGTAATAAGGGTGGTCGAGAGGTGCTAGGGAGGACTGTTGTCCTCATAGGCTCAAGTGGGTTCTTGAACACAGGGAGTTGTAGCTTCCATCTGGTTGTAGCCAGAAAAACCAGGGTGGCAGGGTGGTGCAAGGGAGAACAATTATTCTCTGTTATACAGGTTGGTGCCTGTGTGACTGGAAGTTGGTGGTTCCATCCAGTCGGTGCTGGAACACTCAGGGAGTTGGTGCTATAGAAACCAGAGAGTTGGTGCTCTCAACAAGTTGGATCTTGTAAAACAAAGGTAGTAGACTCACTTTGAGTTGGTGCTCAAACATAGATGATGTACATAACTTAAAATACTGCATATCATTTCGAAGAAGAAGAAGTTTTCTCCCTTTATGGGTTTCCTCGTGAAAAATCTGTCTCTGTGTATATCTCATGTGTGATTGATGCTCATTGTTTATGTTCTTCATATGATGTATAATATTGATGTTCACTTGATGAAAGATTAAAAATATTTTAATAGACATAAAATTGTTTAAGCACAATAACAACTGATTCACCCCCCCTCTTAGTTGTCTTAGTAATCTCAACAAAATGTGTTCCGGGTAAAATAGTCATAACATATTCATAGAGAATCCAAATGAAGCGAGACTAATTTCAATAGAGAGAGTATGAGATTTATTTTCTTGTGTAAAATTTTTATAATCTTATGTTTAATATTGAGTATAGGGTATGTTGTACAAGTTCGCTCTCCTGAATATACCAAAATTGGATAAGGTCTACCATTTTCTCTATAACTCCTTTTCTGGGAGGATTTAAGGAGTGAAACTTGGAGAAGTTTCAGAGAATACATTGAGTAATATTATCTACAGGATTAAAGTATTCCAAGAAGTGAATAATTGCAGAAGTTAAATAATTTTCAGGAAGCATTATCAGGTTCTATGTGATGGTTGGTTGATGGTGATAATTTAATGTAAAGTTTTATTATCTCTCATATATTCTTGGATGTAAGGAAGGGGAAAGGATGGAGAGGTCAAATCTCTCTTGATATTGGAGGATTGTTGTTCATTTTGGAGGTTTATCCCTCCCTTTATATTTGGAAGTTGTAGCTACCTTTGGAAGTCATTACTTCATTTGAACAATAATACATGATTACTTCTTATATATTGTGCATGGTGTATTGGTATATCTCTTATACTATTCTTCATTGTTGATTGGATAGTCTTCATTGCTGATTGGATATAAATTGAATACATGATCTTATTGAAGTACAAGTTCAAAAATACTAATTGCTCTAAATATTAACTCACCCTCCTCTCAACATTTCCAACAAAAACCCAAAATTTATTTAAGGTATCCTCTCTTCTTAATTTTCCATGGGAGAGATTGCCAATTTGGGTTGGCAAGTCATCTCAAAAACGTTGAGTGGTGACCAAAACCTCCCTTGTTTTGGAAATTTTGTTGTTTTTTACCAAGTTCTTCCTTGTGGTTTCATTTCCTTCACCTTGTTTTCCCGTGTCTTCCCATTTTCATTATACATGGTGTTTTCCTTGTGTTTCATTTAGTGTGTGACCTTCTTTCCTTATGGATTGTCTTGGAAACCCATATTCGTTTGTGTTTGTTCAAGATTATGGAATTACATAAGATTTTGTTTTATACTTGAGTGAGAATTGAATGAATGATCAATCACGACGTAAATTTCATCCTTGTGAAGTTTCTAGTATATTGTTTTCATTTTCAACATTTTGGTTTGTTATACAATTGCATAAATAGTTTCAAAAAACATGGATCTTATGTTATTCAATTATTTTATTTATCCCTAGGCCCTTGGAAAGAGGTTATTTTATTGTAAGATAATCCTTTCCGTTGTCTTGATTGCAAATCTTTACAATTAACCATGTTAAACACTAGGCTTCCCCTCTCTACACAATGGCTACTTCTACATTGCTCTCGTATTTTTGTGACCACTTTTGCATGGTGTTTTCCTTGTGTTTCCATTAGTGTTTGGTCTTCTTACCTTGTGGATTTTCATGGGCCTTGGAAACCCAATATAATTTTTTGTAGGTATAAGGATGGTGGATTGTAAATATTCCATCTACTCTTCTAAAGGAAGCGGGAAACCTCAAATTTGTTTGGTATTCTCACTTTTTCCTTGTGCATGAGTGAGTTTCCAATTCGAGCTTACAAGTCGTCTAAAAAATGTTAAGTGGTGACCAAGAGCTATCCTTATTTGACAATTTTGTTGTTTTTTACCAAGTGCTCACTTGTGGTTTCATTACCTCTACTTGTTTTTTTCTTTGTCTTCATTTTCTTTTTCAACATGGTATTTTCCTTGTGTTTCATTTAGCATTTGGTCTTATTACCTTGTGTCTTGTCTTGGAAACCCTATATTTTTAGTAGGTTTAAGGATGGAAGCTCGTAAATATCTCATGCTACTATTATAAAGGAATTGGGAAACCCCAAATTCATTTAAGGTCTCCTCATTTCTTCCTTGTGAATGAGATTCTTTCCAATTTGGGCTTGCAAGTCTTCTCAAAAAAGTTAAGTGGTGACCAAAACTTTTCTTTTTTTTCGAAAATATTGTTGTCTTTCTACCAAGCACTCCCTTTTGGTTTCATTTCCTCCATCTCGTTGTTCATCTTAATCTTTCTTTATTCATTTTACATGTTGTTTGTCTTCTGTTTCATATAGTGTTTGGTCCTTTTTCCTTGTGGATTATCTTAGAGACCCCATCATTTTTTGTGTTGGTTCAAGATTATGAAATTGCATAGTATTTTGTTTTATACTTGGATTGAATGAATATCAATGTTACATTTAGATAATTTGATTCTTGTGAAAATGATTTTCATTTTCAACATTTTGGTTTGTTATATAATTGCATGAATAGATTCAAAAGGCTTGGCTGTGATGTTATGTTAGAATACTGAGAGGGGGGGTGAATCAATATGAGAACTTTTTACCACTTTCAATCAGAGTGTACAAACTTCAACTTTATTAAAAGTATATAATTTATTATTGGATTCAATATATCATGAGCATATAATTCGACAATATCACATCATATACACAGTACACCAAAATTTACGTGGAAATCCAAATGGGAGAAAACCACATAATGATTTCTTATATATATCAAGACTACAATCATAGAAAACACCAACTTCCAAATTCTCCAACACCAACTGGAAGGAGGCACCAACACCCTGATTTATAGGAACCAACCTGAAGGAAGCTACAACTCCATGAATTCTCTGGCACCAACCGAAAGGAGGATATGACCCCCTAATTTATAGGCACCAACCTGAAGGAAGCTCCAACTCCCTGAGTTCTCTGGCACCAACCAGAAGGAGGCTACAAAACCCTAATTTACAGGAACCAACCTGAAGGAAGTTCCAAATCCTTAAGTTCTCAGACACCAACTAGAAGGAGGATACAACCCCCTTTCCTTGTCCCATCCTTTCGCCCTAAAATATAAGTGTAGACTCAAATTGTCACTATCATTGACCAATCTGTAACTGTCATTGTCACTATTACATCAACCAACTTGTCACTGTCACGTCAACCTGTAATTGATGATTAGCCAACCATCCAACCTATCACTGTCTCTGTCACTGATATACCATCAACAACCAACTATAACAAGATCGACTCACATGGATACCAAAATCATAACCATACTATGTACATCAACTTGTACCATACCATGTACATCAACCTGTACCATATCATGCATCAATCATCCATCAACCATGTACCAAAACTTGTACCATATCATACATCAACCATGTACAAAAACCTATACCATATCATGTACCAAGATCATCAAGAAGTGCCTGTAAAAATGTACCATATCATCATCAATATATGTGCCTCAACCATGTGCAAAAATAAGTATCAAACCATGAACCATAACACCACCAATATGTGTCTCAACATGTACTATCATCACCAAGCATATACCATAACTTCACCAAGATATGCATCAAGCATATACCATATCACCCATGATATGTCTCAATCGTTCCATACACCATGTACCGTAAGATATAATAAATGATGTGCCTCAAATAAGTACCATAATATGTGCCTCAAATATGTGATAACATCACCATGACATATACCAAAACAGATACCAAGATAGCCAATATATACTTCTAACAATGTATCATATCATCACAAAGGTGTATCATATCCTACACCATCATCATCAAGACATGCCTCAAGCATGTACCATAAACATAACCCTCAATAACACATGTAAATCATACATTTGATCATGTAGCACACCTAATACATAAAATTACATACATGTAACTCTTCCTCAACTTCAACAACATGAGAATAGCATCTTCATCAAACTTTACCTCAGTCTCGCGGGACTAGTTTTGGATTAGTCACAAACCCTAACTTTCAACAAGCATAAATATGTACCTATAATGAATTAAGGTCTGAAATTTTAACCACAGATACTCTGAGATTTTCTTCCATATTCTCAAAATTGGGTCTGAAACTTCTCAAAATAGAAGATATAGAGAAAATGGAAGACCTTGTTGAATTCTATCCTATTTTGGAGAGAGAACTTATACAACATGAAACACACTCAATATTTGATATCTTATTTTGAAACTCTCACACAAGATAATAAAGATTGTTATCTTTCCATGAAAATCAATCTCACATAAGTTCATCCTTTATGAATAATTTATGACTATTTTACCTAGAGCACATGTTTGGGACTAGTTTCAGGACTAGTCGAAAAACATATCTTCCATAGAGTGTATCTCCAAAAGTACAATGACCCATAATCTGAAATTTTTACCATGGGTACCTTGATATGTATTCTCAATATATTCCAATTTTCTCTATCTGAATAATTCTAGAAAACATGTTATAGAGAAAATGGTAATATGACCTTTAAATAACATACCTTAGAACACATAATCACAAGAATTCATCCTCCCTTGGAATTTATCCCTTGTTCACTTCATATTCCCTATGAAATTAGCCTCATATCTCCTTGGCTAACTCAGATAAAAATCACTTGAGTTGATGTAACAAATAAACTCCTAGGTGCCTTATTTATACTAGATATGACACCCTCTTTTGAGGGTTGACTTGAAAAAAATAAAATTCAATTTAACTTTTGATGATTACTCCATTGAGGAAAACTTCACCAACAACATCATTAATATTTATTTCAATGGGGTCGACTTGTAGCTTCTTTTTTGCAACAACTTTTATTCTTTTAATTAATTTGGGGTTGACTTGTCATTTCTTGCTACAACAGTTTAGGGCTTCTTAACCATACTTCAGGGCTTCGATCTTCAAGAGGACATATCTTCTCAACCATGAGGAACCGCATGACATACCACCTACTGTTGGAAACAGTGTGATGAGGAATATTTATATATTAGTGTGTTACCTATATTTACACTATCCTTCATATCCTAATTCCTCAAACAACTTTGGCTTTCATAACCACACCTCTTGGGCTTCTTGTAGACTTCTTAAAATGCACCCATCACATCTGTTGACATCAA
>ML809771.1:42561-84368 GCA_009831015.1 Picea engelmannii | reverse complement strand
ATATCCTTTAATTTGATTTGATCGATCATCCACAAGATATATACTAGCACCATTATTAGTCTCATGATAATTTTCAAACCAATCCTTATTACAAGACATATGTATGGAGGCACGAAAATCAACAAACCAAGAATTTGAGTCATTTGTTTTCGCTGACAAGGCAACATCTTGAATAAATAACCTAAGATCATCATGAATTGTTTTTCATCTATCAACAAAGTGACCAATACGCCTTCTATTTATATGTTTAGACTCATTATATTTCTTTTCCAAACAATATCTAACATAGCGTCCAATCTTGCCACAATAAAAACTTGCATTATTACTTTTAACATTAGCATCAGTATTTGATGCCAACAATGCCAAATCTAAACTTGAAGACCTGCAATTAATATTTTTCCTTCGATCTTAATCTTGTAAAATAATACCTTCAAATTCATCAAAAGTAGGAGCTTTTTCTCTAGTTGCAAGACAAGTAATAAACATTTGATATTCTTATAACATTCCATTTAATGTTACAATTACCAAATCTGTGCTAGATATTTTTTCCCCTAGAATTTGAGTCATGTTTTCACTGAAAAGGCAACATTTGGAAGAAATATCCTAAGATCATCATGCATTGTTTCTCCTATATCAAGAAAGTGACCTATACACCTTCTATTTCTATGTTTAGACTCATTATATTTCTTTTCCTAACAACATATAACATAGTGTCCAATCTTGTCAGAATAAAAACATGCATTATTACTTTTAACATTAGCATCAGTCTTTGATTCCAACAATGCCAAATCTGAACTTGAAAACATGCAATTAATATTTTTCCTTCTATCTTCTTCTTGTAAAATAAGACCTTCAAATTCATCAAAAGTAGGAGCTTTTTCTCTAGTTGCAAGACCAATAATAAACATTTGATATTCTTCTAACATTCCATTTAATGTTACAATTACCAAATCATTGATAGAGATTTTTTCCCCTAGCATTTGAGTCATCTGTTTCTGTTGACGAGGCAACATCTGGAAGAAATAGCCTAAGATTATCATGCATTGTTTCTCCTCTATCAACAAAGTGACAGATACGCCTTCTATTTCTATGTTTAGACTCATTATATTTCTTTTCCAAACTATATCTAACAGTGTCCAATCTTGCCACAATAAAAGCATGCATTATTACTTTTAACATTAGCATCAGTCTTTGATGCCAATAATGCCAAATCTGAACTTGAAGACTTGCAATTAAGATGTTTTCTTCGATCTTCTTCTTGTAAAATAATACCTTCAAATTCATCAAAAGTAGGTGATTTTTCTCTAGTTGCAAGACCAGTAATAAACATTTGATATTCTTCTAACATTCCATTTAATGATACAATTACCAAATATGTGTGAGAAATTGTTTCCCCAATATCACCAAGCTTGTCTTTCAATTATTTAATTCTAGAAAGAAAGTCATTGGCTTTTTCATTCTCCTCCATTTTAATTGAAAACAATTTATTTTTTAGGAACAAATCTCCGTTTGTATTTTGTAACATCCCACTCTGGCGCAATGAGAAAAATTATTCTTTGAGGACACTTGCTCGCAAGTCATCTGGACTTTTATGATGTTAAAACATTTATACTTGATTATGATGCGTTATGATAGATGACATGATGTTTTATTTCTTTGACATAGACAGGTGCTATTGACTCACTTTTATTGAGTGTGCAGGGTTTTGGACCTTGAGGATGCAGAGGCATCGATGGAACCCCTTGGACTCCGGATTGAGTCAGGGAGTGTGCTATTTGGGGTTGATTTATTTACTGTGATATTTCATTGATTTGATGATTGATGTGGAAATGTTCTGACACGATTGTTGATGATGCAGGCTGACGATAGCTTGCCGACCAGACTCACATATGGAATAAAGGGGCCACACACGATTTCCAGAGAGGTTGAGGGAGAGGGGTGGACAACAACCCTGCCACAACCTACTAGCATTGCCGTCGTGGCTCGAACTGTAGGTTAACGATTACCTAGTTCGAGAGGATCCATGATGTCATGAGGGCAGACTGCGACAGTCGCTCACGATGGTTCTAAGGGGCGTGCAATAAGGTGGGGGTCTTATTCCTTAGAGCCCTTAGTCTCCCACAAGTTCACCTAGTGGAGTGTTGACTCCAGGGGTTATAGATGTCTACCAATCAGTCAAGTTGGCGAGTGGCACCCTTGGAGCACGTGGTGCATCTTGAAGGGAACGTCGTGAAAAAGAAGCACAAGTTGGTGAGTGGCACCCTTGGAGCACGTGGTGCATCCTGAAGGGCACGTCGTGCGAAAGAAACACAAGTTAGCGAGTGGAACCCTTGGAGCATGTGGTGCATCCTGAAGGGCACATTGCACAAAATAAACAACCGAGGTGAGTGGCACCCTTGGAGCACGTGGTGCGTCCTGAAGGGCATGTCGCATTGATGATGAGGAAGGAACAAACCTAGATGGCCCTGAGACATTTAACACCTTAAGAAATTCTTAAAACGACTTCCCTAAATAATTGTCGCCTAGTTCAGAATCTAAACCTAAGTCGAAAACTTCTCTAGGGTAAAACTTTGTTAAGCCTTAAGAAAAAGACCCTATAAAAATAAAAATAAAGATATAAACTAAAACCCACTTAAGTAATAGTTTTAGTCTTCTTAAATATAGAGGGTAAAATGAAGAGAGGAATAATTTAATTAAAATCCGTGGTTTTAAATTGCAAAGAGGAAATAAATCATTTAACTTGGGGAAGTATAAAAAGATTTCAATTAATAATAAAGGGAAAAGAGTAAATAGCGCAACTGCCATTTTGGCTCTAATAAAAAGGGGAAAGAAGGGAATAATAAGAATTAGGAAACTAAGTAATGGAGGAAACATAATTAAGGAAAGTTGGGAACTTATGGTAAAAAGCAAGGTCAACATAGTAAGGAATCTGCAATTAAGAACCTTCTAAATTGAGCTATTTTAGCAACTTCATTTTTAGGGAAATTATTTAAAACATGTAAGGGGATCTAGGAACACCTAGGAGGAAATTTAGGAGTAACTCTAGGTGGGTGAGGGAAATGAGTAATTTAATAATTTAAAGAAAAACTTATTTGAGGAAAGAGGGGGATGGACGACACTTGTGCGAAGGAGAATATTTAGAATATTTTTATTAAAACTTAATTAAAATGTGATTTAGGGAAATTTGGAGGTTGGAAAAACTCTATAAAAGAAAGGTAAGATGAGGAAGAAGAGGATCGTATGTTAATGTAACGTTACACTGCCGGATTTGTGACTTGACTGATTACTTGTGAGGAGTTGGGATTTCTCAGCTCGGATAGGAGTGGTATCTCGGCCTTGTGAGGCGAGCTGGGAAGCTAGACGTACCATCTGGATAGTGTGTGGTCCCTTTGCGGCTCGGGGGGATAAGGGGGAAGCAGAGTGCCCCTAGTGATTGGCTAGGAGGTACCGATGAGGTCTCGACAGTCAGTGAGAGGGAGTGGCACTGAGAACGCGGACGTCATACGAGGCGGGTGATAAGGCAACGGTATGAATTGTATTTTGGATAGAGTAGTATGCATTAGGAACTTATGCTTAAATCTGTATGTTGATTTGTACATGGATGTATTCTTTCTTGAGCTATATTTCGTTAAATTTATCTTATTACTACTATGATGGTCTGACAGTTTAATTCTACTATACCATTAGAAGTGGTGATTACAGTAAATAAAAATTTGAATTTTCTGCGCGAACTGTGAGAATAAGACCGATAGCTTAGCTCTAGCAACTGAAACGGTGTTTATCTGATACCTCCGCAGTCTTACCAAGATCTCCCTCTCCAATGCTATTCATGGTGATCCTTACACTTCTACTATACAATTAGCGGTTGTTTATTCCTGGATAAGGTATAGATGCATCTAAATTTATTGATGAGCAGTGTTACCGTCCTTAGCAAATCCCTGTTATAGTTTAATGCAATATCGTACCTACAGGGATGCGTTATAATGAAGATATCATTATGTAATAGATAGACTGTTACCTCTGTTATTTCCTTAATAAAAAGAAGGAAAATTTGAATTCCTTCTGTGATGATGAATGGCCATCGATTGAAAAATCGTATTTCTGAATTTTCGTTTGACCAAACCACCGGGTGTTTTACCCTTGTAATTTATTCCTTGAATTTTGATCCGTAGGCACAATTGTGATCCATGGGCATGCGTTGGTTTAAACAAAAATGCTGGTTGTTGCAGCCCGTTGAATAGATGAGTTCTGCATTACCTTTACCTGTGCGTTTTTCGAGCCACTCATTCCAGGAAAATTTTTCTCCTTACTGCGATTATGCCGGTTACAACCGCCTGGAAATAATTGATTGACTGATCGGTTTCACCCTATAGTCTGCACCACGTCAATATTGGTAACTACTCACTGTTTACTCAACATTTACCGTTCACACCGTTTAACCGCAGTAAGACCACTGTTCACCCACCCTGCCTGGTTTTAATGCATTGAAATCAGACGTGCGTAATGCGCAAATGAGAATTTACTGTGGAATAGATGCAGTGATGTAGCCCACGACTGGTGCTCAGGTCAGATCGTGAACAGTGGCGCGAATGGTAGAAAATGTCATGGCGAGTTTTACCTCTGTTTACTACTTTTAATGGATGTTGGAACGACAACTGTACTAAATTTTAGCTAGCGTTCCTACCAGTTGTAGTTGTCACCGTTATGGCAGTAAACGGGGTGACAATACCCTTTGTTCTAATTTTTTTTTTTACCTTAGTTGAATATTTCTGTACTCTCCTTAGAATTATCAATGTAATAGTATACAGTTTTAAAAATGTACCTCTAATTTAGTTCGATTTTGGCATTTTACCAGATTTCAACTTCATTGTTTACCTTTTGTCTTACCCTTTTATGTGAACTTTAGGGTTATACCGATTAAAATTCAGAATGACGATGATTCTGTAATCATTAAAAATATTTATAGACTTCAATACGAATGAGGGGCATCGCTGTCACATCTCTTGAGAAGGTTGTATTATAGTTCCTTCCATTCAATATCATAGTTTGGTAGGTCACATAACAATCCAAAAATTGGGATATATAACTCCTTATAGATCAACCATCATTTCCCAATAAATCTAGCAATTCTGTCTTAAAACTGGGATAAGAAGAATTTGGCTTAACATAAATTTTAGTGGGTAATGTCTTCATGTAATTTGTGTATGGTTTTAATCATTGTTGGTGAGTATCGTCTTGATATATTTGAGTGTTGTCTTAACATGATTGGGATATCGCCTAGTATGATTGACTATCTGTTACTAAATCCTAGATGGTATTCGTTCCAACTGTTCATCTTTGTAACGAAATAGAAATCTATTGAATGCCATCTTGACTAATTTGTTCGTCGAATCATTTCAATGAAAACTCTGATTGTAAACAAGTTTGTGTATTTCAATATTTACACCCTTACCTTACATGCAAGGTTGGAACCGATATTTAAAAGCTAAACCCTTCTTAGTTGCTTTTAGTCAACAACATATTAAGTCTACTTTCTAAACTACTTCAATGTTTCATTATTCAAATGGGGTAAATGGAATAACGATATGATAAGGTTCACTAAGACCCTTGCCTTAAAATAGATAACCGAGTTAATTTCTATATCAATGGATTTATTTGTTTGGATCCATTACCTTAATTACTATAATCGTTTCCAAAGTCTTATAATTTAGTTATATGTATTACTTTAAATACAATACTGTAATAGTAGTAATGGGTTAGAAATGACGAACTATTGCAAAATGCTAGGTGGATGAATGTCAGATTAAAGTTGGAGTGCATATTCACCCTGATAGAACTAGATGCATTTAATGCGCATTGCGAATTGGCTTAGTTAAAAATTTTAGTCATTTTAGTTGGCCTACTAGTAATGTCACTTATGTTCAACCTTAGTGAAATTCCAAATGGTTTAATTGAATCTATATGCTATTGATACGAATGGTGCCTTGAAGTACAGTAGAAGACTACCTTTGCATCTTGTTTTGAAATAAAGTTGTTTTCCTTTCGCTCGCACTTATGTCGTTTCATGACGGATTTCGTAATCAAATTTTCTTGCACCGTGGAATTCTTGTGATGTGTGTTGGATATGATCGCGTAGCGATTGTCTTTGTGGTTTTTGATTTAGTGTTTTGCTTGGTCTGCTTATGTCGGGCAGGAAGTAGACACCTCCATGTTCCTTAGAATAGTTGCCAGCCCTGAGAACTTAAATGTTTAAAATCGATGGGAACCTGGGCTTGAGCGTTTCTTATGTATCTTGGAGGTCCTAACCATTGTAGGGTAGGATGGATGGGTAGTTAGTCTGACTTATTTCTGAGTGATCATCGTTAATGCATGCAGTTTCCTGTTGTACGTCGTATGTCATCTTGTTGTGTTCGTCTTGCTTGCGTCTTGTTCGTCGTCGGGTTACTAGCTTCTGCCTGAGTAGTCAGCCAGGAGCCTATATGACATTCTCTCTCTCCGGAGCAGAGAACTAAGATTAAACGCCCTGCTTTCTTGTGCAGAAATAGTAAAATCTACTACTATGGATTCTTCCATCTATGTTCGTACTGTACATAACACAGTATGTCGTTTAATGCTTGCAGTTACTTGTTGTGCGCCTTATGTCTTCTTGTTGTGATCATCGTGGTTGCGTCTTGTTAGTCGTCGGGTGGCGACGTAGAGTCAAGTGTGTCAGTTTCCTTTTACACGCGCGCACACACCTTAAACAAATTTTTTTTTTGCACTTGTTATCAGAGATGTTGTCGTAACGAGGAGGACGTTACATATGGTATCAGAGCTGGTTCGACCCGCGACTTGGGATTTTCTATGGCTTTCGTGACATGATTTGATTTGATTGTACTATTGCTGATCAAGTTGATTGTGTGCGTGCACAGTAATCATTGTTAGAGGATTCCGCGGAGTCAGACGACGAGGTGCTAGGGGAGGAGGTGTGACGCCTCCAGTAGCATCCACGCCTGAGAGGTCTAACCCCCAGGGAGGCGAGCAGGTTCTCGGACAGGAGAACATAGTAGTTGGTGATGTGGTTGGGATGATGAGATCTTTTCAGTGCATGTCTGAGTCACTGATCAACCGATTGGACAGAGACGAGGCCAGGGCGCCGACACCTGCTGAGGTTCGGCCGCACGCACCGGCCGCTACTAGTAGCATTCACCGTGAACTCGAGAAGGTTAAATTTCTCGAGTTCTTTGGTGCCCCGGATGGCGCAGCCACCGAGGCTTAGTTGGAGAACATGGAGATGTGCTTCGCACTTCGCGATTATACCTCCAACATGAAGGTCTGTATGACGTTCTTTCAACTAAAGGGGAGCGCTCTTATATGGTGGAAGATGCTCCTGCCACAACTGAACATGGCCGTCGAAGATGTGTCATGGGAACTATTTGAGGAACAGTTCCGAGAGAGGTATCTTTTAGAGGAATTCATTGAGCGTCAGCTCAATGAGTTCAACGCCTTACGACAGGGAGGTCGTATGGTTCCCGCGTACGAGGCACATTTTATGGAGCTACTCCAGTATGCTCCACACCTTAACACAGAAAAACTTAAGGTCAACAGGTTCATGTTTGGCCTTAACGGCAACATGTGTGCAAAGGTCAGGATTTTGATGCCTCAAACCTTGCATGATGCCGTCCAGAAGGCCCTCATAGCAGAGGAGGATCTTATTAGCGGGGGTCAGACTAGGACTCCAGCAAGACCAGCATGGAAGGTTTCATCTGGGACACAGTAGCACCAGACACCAGCGAGACATATGCCAGGATATCGTGGCTTCTAGAGGGGATCCAATTTCACTACACCCCGACGAGCGTTGCCTCAGCAGCGGACACCTTATCAGGGACCACAGTACGAGCAGCAACGTCGCCCACATCAACAACAATTTAGGCCTGTTCAGCAGAACCGACCTGGGTTCTATGCTAGTGGGCCGTCATCTTCTACTTCGGGTACCAGGAATATTGGGCCGAAGAAGGGGTGTTGGACGTGTGGGGAGCCACACTACCAGTGTGACTGTCCTATGGAGAGGACCAGAGTGCCCGGATCAGTCGGACCCACTATAGTGGGAGATATGGTAAAGGCCCATCGGATTCATGCAGCGGTGAATAATCGCTAGGAAGAACACCAGTCGACTGTGCTCGTGACAACAGGTACTGTCGCTGACTAGACCCTTAGTATTTTGATAGATCTAGGTGCTACTGAGAGTTTCATTTCTGCTGCAATGCTAAAAAGGATTAAGGTAAATGAAGTCGATCAGGATGAGTTTAACTTCATAGAGATGGTGTCAGGAGCCAAACAAAAGGTTGGAGGGAAAGTTACAGGCTGTGCCCTTAACCTGGGGGAGTTTGTCACAAGGGTAAACTTGTACATCATGATCTTAGGATCTTATGGCATCGTGATTGGTATGGATTGGTTGGAATCGCATGATGCGATACTCAACTGTAAGACGAAACGGTTGAGCTTGGTTGATGATGAAGGACAGAGACATGTGATTGTAGGACAAAACTAGGGAGTTTCCCTGAGGTTCGTCTCTTCCTTACAGCTACGGAAGAGTATGCGCAAGGGGTGCAAGCTTTATGCGATCCTTGCGTTAAACGAAAAGGGAGTAGCGGAGGGTCTAGAACACCTTCCGGTGGTGAGAGAGTTTTCGGACGTATTTCCAGAGGAGTTACCTGGGATGCCACCGGAAAGGGAATTGGAGTTTACCATTGACCTAAAACTGGGGACGGAACCGATAGCAAGGACACCTTATCGGATGTTGACCCCGGAGTTGTAAGAGTTGAAAATGCAACTGAAGGAGTTGCTGGAACTAGGACTGATATGTCCTAGAGTGTCACCGTGGGGAGCACCTTTTATTTTCATACGAAAGAAGGACGGATCATGGAGGCTTTGCATTGACTACCATCAACTGAACAAGGCTACGATCAAAAATCAATATCCCTTACCAAGAATTGATGATCTGTTCGATTAAATGAAGGGTGAGATGGTGTTCTCCAAGATTGATTGCGATCGGGGTACCACCAGTTGCGGATCAAGGAGGATGACATCCTTAAGACCGCCTTTAAGACAAGATTTGGACATTACGAGTTTACTATTTTACCATTTGGACTGACAAACGCCCTAGGAGTATTTATGAGTTTGATGAACGGGATGTTCCGTGAGTACTTGGACAAGTTCATCCAAGTATTCATTGATGATATTTTTATCTACTCTCAGACGACGGAGGAACATGACGAGCACTTGCGCTTGGTACTACAGTGTCTGCGAGAGCACAAATTGTATGGGAAGTTGTCCAAATTATATTTTTATCAATCGAGGATTCACTACTTAGGGAATGTCATCTCTGACAAAGGTATTGCCGTGGATCTAACAAAGGTTGAGGCTATTATGGAATGGTCTGCGCCGACGAATGTCACAGAAGTGAGTAGTTTTATGGGTTTGGTAGGATACTGTCGATGGTTTGTCGAGGGATTTTCGAAGATAGCCAATCCGATCACGGAATTGCAGAAGAAAAATAAGAAGTTTGTTTGGACTGAGAAATGCGCAGAAGCATTTCGAAGGCTTAAAGAGTTTTTGACCACAGCGCCGATACTAAAGGTCCCTGACATGGACGCAGACTTCTTGGTATGCACTGACGCATCCAAGGAAGGTTTAGGCGGAGTCTTGATGCAAGACAGTCAAGTGATTGCTTACATTTCGAGGAAACTGAGAAGGCATGAGGAGAACTACACGACACACGATTTGGAATTATTAGCCATCGTTTATGCCTTGAAGGTTTGGAGACACTACCTTGTTGAACAAAAATTTGAATTAAAGACTGATCATTGTGGACTACAACACATTTTCACGCAAAGTGACTTGAACTCACGACAATGACGTTGGTTGGAATTGCTTAGCGAGTACGACTTAAGATTAATTACATAAAGGGAACAGTGAACTGAGTGGAAGATGCTTTGAGTCGGAGGCCACGCATCTTTTCAGTGTTGCCTCTTCAAACGAATCTACGTGAGAAGATTCTCACTTTACAGCGTGATGATGACTGGTACAAATAGGTCAAGGGTTTTATCGGATAAAACACCATGATGGTACCACGATACGAGGGATTTTAAATTGATAGCGATGGGTTGTTGAGGTTTAGAAGTTGGATTTACGTACCACCAAATGACGAGTTGAGGATGTTGATACTGAGCGATGCTCATAGAGAAGTTTACATGGCTCGCCTGGGAGTCACGAAGATGAGGGTAGATCTTAAGCCCTTATTATTCTGGAGGGGAATGAAGGTCGACATAGTTAACTATGTGGCCAGGTGTCTGGAGTGTCAGTAGGTAAAGGCTGAACATAGACACCCTGCAGGATTACTACAACCACATGCCATTCTGGAATCAAAATGGGAGGTCATTTCGATGGATTTTATTGTTGGATTGCCACTGACAGCAAGGAGACATGACTCAATTTTTGTAGTAGTAGACACTCTGATGAAGAGTGCTCACTTTATTCCTGTTCGTATGACGTATCAGGCACCTGACATTGCTAGAGTTTTCATCAGTGAGATTGTGAGGCTACATGGCGTGCCTAAGAAGATTATATCCGATCGAGGATCGGTGTTTACTGGACAATTTTGGATGAGTTTCCAAGAGGCCTTGGGAACCCAAATTAAATTTAGTACTACGTATCACCTGGAGACTGACGGGCAGACAGAACGAACAAACCAAACCTTGGAAGACATGTTACGCATGTACGTGATGGACCAACAAAAGAGTTGGGAGGAATTCTTGCCACTAGTAGAGTTCGCTTACAACAACAGTTACCAGAGCACCATTAAGATGGCGCCTTTTGAGTTTCTTTACGTGCGACCATGTCGGACGCCCTTGAGTTGGGATTGGCTTGAGGATAGGGTCCTGGTAGGACCATAAGAGATCCAAGAAATGGAAGAGCAAATTCAAACCATAAGACAAAGGATTAAAGAAGCGCAGGATCGACATAAGAGTTATGACGATGCACACCGAGTCGACCGTAGTTATGAGGTTAGCGATCGAGTCTTCTTGCAGGTTAAACTACATAAGAGTTCGATCAAGTTTGGAAAGAGAGATAAAATCTCTCCTAGGTTCATGGGACCTTTCGATATTGTGGAGAGAAAGGGGCCCGTGGCCTATCGACTAGCCTTGCCTGATTCTTTGAGGCGTATGCATGATGTTTTTCATGTATCTGTTTTGAGACATGATATTAGTGATCCTACACACATGATTGACATGATTTCCTTGAAGGTATTAGATGAGGGAGCGCTCACGGATGAGCCGGTCCGCATCTTAGATCATCGCGTTCGACAGTTACGATGTCGAATGGTAGATCAGGTCAAGGTCTAGTGGGACAGTTATAGTCTGCACTCGACGACCTGGAAGGATGCATATGATATGCGCCAACAGTTCCATTTTTGTTTGATAGATAGACTTATGATACTGTGGTACTTTTATTTCGGCATTTATACTGAGAAACTTCGGGATGAAGTTTAGACCAAGAGAAAACTTATTTCGGCATTTATATGTAACATCCCTCTCTGGCGCACTGAGAAAACTTATTCTTTGAGGACACTTGCTCACAAGTGATCTGGACTTTTATGAGGTTAAAACATTTATCCTTGATTATTATGCGTTATGATAGATGACATGATGTTTTATTGCTTTGACATAGACATGTGCTATTGACTCAGTTTTATTGAGTGTGCAGGGTTTTGGACCTTGAGGATGCAGAGGCATCGATGGAACCCCTTGGACTCTGGATTGAGTCAGGGAGTGTGCTATTTGGGGTTGATTTATTTACTGTGATATTTTATTGATTTTATGATTGATGTGGACATGTTCTGACACGATTGTTGATGATGCAGGCTGACAATAACTTGCTGACCAGACTCACATATGGAGTAAAGGGGCCACACACGATTTACAGAGAGGTTGAGGGAGAGGGGTGGACAACAGCCCTGCCACAGCCTACTAGCACCCTCACCGTGGCTCAAACTGTAGGTTAACGATTATCTAGTTTGAGAGGATCCATGATTCCGTGAGGGCAGACTGTGACAGTCATTCACGATGATTCTAAGGGGCACACAATAAGGCAGGGGCCTTATTCCTTAGAGCCCTGATTCTCCCACAAGTTCACCTAGCGGAGTGTTGACTCCAGGGGTTATAGATGTCTACCAATCAATCAAGTTGGTGAGTGGCACCCTTGGAGCACGTGGTGCATCCTGAAGGGAACGTCACGCAAAAGAAACACAAGTTGGCAAGTGGCACCCTTGGAGCACGTGGTGCATCCTGAAGGGCATGTCACGCGAAAGAAACACAAGTTAGTGAGTGACACCCTTGGAGCATGTGGTGCATCCTGAAGGGCACGTCGCGCAAAATAAACAACCGAGGCAAGTGGCACCCTTAGAGCACGTGGTGCGTCCTGAAGGGCACGTCGCATTGATGATGAGGAAGGAACAAACCTAGATGGCCCTAAGACATTTAACACCTTAAGAAATTCTTAAAACGACTTCCCTAAATAATTGTCGCCCAGTTCAGAATCTAAACCTAAGTCGAAAACTTCTCTAGGGTAAAATTTTGTTAAGCCTTAAGAAAAAGACCCTATAAAAATAAAAATAAAGATATAAACTAAAACCCACTTAAGTAATAGTTTTAGTCTTCTTAAATTTAGAGGGTAAAATGAAGAGAGGAATAATTTAATTAAAATCCGTGGTTTTAAATTTCAAAGAGGAAATAAATCATTTAACTTGGGGAAGTATAAAAAGATTTCAATTAATAATAAATGGAAAAGAGTAAATAGCACAATTGCCATTTTGGCTCTAATAAAAAGGGGAAAGAAGGGAATAATAAGAATTAGGAAACTAAGTAATGGAGGAAACATAATTAAGAAAAGTTGGGAACTTATGGTAAAAAGTGAGGTTAACATAGTAAGGAATCTGCAATTAAGAACCTTCTAAATTGAGCTATTTTAGCAACTTCATTTTTAGGGAAATTATTTAAAACATGTAAGGGGATCTAGGAACACCTAGGAGGAAATTTAGGAGAAACTCTAGGTGGGTGAGGGAAATGAGTAATTTAATAATTTAAAGAAAAAATTATTTGAGGAAAGAGGGGGATGGACGACACTTGTGCAAAGGAGAATATTTAGAATATTTTTATTAAAACTTAATTAAAATGTGATTTAGGGAAAGTTGGAGGTTGGAAAAACTCTATAAAAGAAAGGGAATATGAGGAAGAAGAGGATCGACTATTAGCGTAACGTTACGCTACCGGATTTGTGACTTGACTGATTACTTGTGAGGAGTTGGGATTTCTCAGCTCGGATAGGAGAAATAGCTCGGCCTTGTGAGGCGAGATGGGAAGCTAGACATACCATCTGGATAGTGTGTGGCCCCTTTGCGGCTAGGGGGGCTAATGGGGAAGAAGAGTACCCCTAGCGATTGGCTTGGAGGTACCGGTGAGGTCTTGATGGTTGACGAGCGGGAGCGGCACTGAGCACGCAGACGTCATACGAGGCGGGTGATAAGGCAACAGTATGAATTGTATTTTGGATAGAGTAGTATGCATTAGGAACTTATGCTTAAATCTGTATGCTGATTTGTACATGGATGTATTTTGTCTTGATCTAGATGCCGTTCAATTTATCTTATTACTACTGTGATGGTCTGACAGTTTAATTCTGCTATAGCATTGGAAGTGGTGATTACAGTAAACAAAAATTTGAATTTTCTGCGTGAACTATGAGAATAAGACCGATAGCTTAGCTCTAGCAACTGAAACGATGTTTATTTGATACCTCCGCAGTCTTACCAAGATCTCCCTCTCCAATGTTGTCCATGGTGATCCTTACACTTCTGCTATACAATTAGCGGTTGTTTATTCCTGGATAAGGTATAGATGCATATAAATTTATTGACGAACAGTGTTACCGTCCTTAGCAAATCCCTATTATAGTTTAATGCAATGTGGTACCTACAGGGACGCGTTATAATGGAGATCTCATTATGTAATAGATAGACTGTTACCTCTATTATTTCCTTAATAAAAAGAAGGAAAATTCGAATTCCTTCTGTGATGATGAATGGCCATTGAGTGCAAAATCGTATTTCTGAATTTTCGTTTGACCAAACCACCGGGTGTTTTACCCTTGTAATTTATTCCTTGAATTTTGATCCGTAGGCACAATTGTGATCCCTGGGCGTGCGTTGGTTTAAACAAAAATGCTGATTGTTGCAGCCCTTTGAATAGATGAGTTCTGCATTACCTTTACCTGTGTGTTTTTCGAGCCACTCATTCCAAGAAATTTTTTCTCCTTATTGCGATTATGCCGGTTACAACCACCTGGTAATAATTGATTGACTGATCGGTTTCACCCTACAGTCCACACCACGTCAATATTGGTAACTACTCACTGTTTACTCAACATTTACCGTTCACACCGTTTAACCGCAGTAAGACCACTGTGCACCCACCCTGCCTGGTTTTAATGAATTGAAATCGGACGTGCGTAATGCACGAATGAGAATTTACTATGGAATAGACGTAGTGATGTAGCCCGTGACTGGTGCTCAAGTCAAATCGTGAACAATGGCACGACTGGTAGAAAATGTCATGGCGAATTTTACCTCTGCTTACTACTTTTAATGGGTGTTGGAACGACTGCTGTACTAAATTTTAGCTAGCATTCCTACCAGTTGTAGTTGTCACCACTATGGCAGTAAATGGTGTGATGATTTCCTTTGTTCTAATTTTTTTTTTTACCTTATTTGAATATTTCTGTACTCTCCTTATAATTATCAATGTAACATTATACAGTTTTAAAAATGTGCCTCTAATTTAGTTCGATTTTGGCGTTTTACCAGATTTCAACTTCACTATTTACCTTTTGTCTTACCCTTTTATGTGAACTTTAGGGTTATACCGTTTACAATTCAGAATGACGATGATTCTGTAATCATTAAAAATATTTATAGACTTCAATGCGAATGAGGGGCATCACTGTTAAATCTCTTAAGAAGGTTGTATTATAGTTCCTTCCATTCAATCTCATAGTTTTGTAGGTCACATAACAGTCCAAAAATTGGGATCTATAACTCCTTATAGATCAACCATCGTTTCCCAATAAATCTAGCAATTCTGTCTTAAAACTGGGATAAGAAGAATTTGGCTTAACATAAATTTTAGCGGGTAATGTCTTCATGTAATTTGTGTATGGTTTTAATCATTGTTAGTGAGTATCATCTTGATATATTTGAGTGTTGTCTTAACATGATTGGGATATCGCCTAGTATGATTGACTATCTGTTACTAAATCCTGGCTGGTATTCGTTCCAACTGTTCATCTTTGTAACGAAATAGAAATCTATTGAATGTCATCTTGACTAATTTGTTCTTTGAATCATTTCAATGAAAACTCTGATTGTAAACAAGTTTGTGTATTTCAATATTTACACCCTTACCTGACATGCAAGGTTGGAACCGATATTTAAAAACTAAACCCTTCTTAGTTGCTTTTAGTCAACAACATATTAAGTCTACTTTCTAAACTACTTCAATGTTTCATTGTTCAAATGGGGTAAACAAAATAACGATATGATAAGGTTCACTAAGGCCCTTGCCTTAAAATAGATAACCGTGTTAATTTCTATATCAATGGCTTTATTTGTTTGGATTCATTACCTTAATTACTATAATCGTTTCCACAGTCTTATAATTTAGTTATATGTATTACTTTAAATACAATACTGTAATAGTAGTAATGGGTTAGCAATGACGCACTATTGCAAAATGCTAGGTGGATGAACGTCAGATTAAAGTTGGAGTGCATATTTACCCTGATAGAACTAGATGCATTTAATGTGCATTGTGAATTGGCTTAGTTAAAAATTTTAGTCATTTTAGTTGGCCTATTAGTAATGTCACTTATGTTCAACCTTAGTGAAATTCTGAATGGCTTAATTGAATCTATATGCTATTGATACGAATGGCGCCTTGAAGTACAGTAGAAGACTACCTTTGCATCTTGTTTTGAAATAAAGTTGTTTTCCTTTCGCTCGCACTTATGTCATTTCATGACGGATTTCATAATCAAATTTTCTTGCACCGTGGAGTTCTTGTGATGTGTGTTGGATATGATCGCGTAGCGATTGTCTTTGTGGTTTTTGATTTAGCGTTTTGCTTGGTCTGCTTGTTTCAGGCAGGAAGTAGACACCTCCATGTTTCTCAGAACAGTCGCCATCCTTGAGACCTTAAATGGTTAAAATCGATGGGAACCTGGGCTTGAGCGTTGCTTATGTGTCTTGGAGGTCCTAACCATTGCAGGGTAGGATGGATGGGTAGTCAATATAACTTATTTCTGAGTGATCGTCGTTAATGCATGCAATTTCCTGTTGTACATTGTATGTTGTCTTGTTGTGTTCGTCTTGCTTGTGTCTTGTTCGTCGTGGGGTTACTAGTTTCTACCTGAGCAGTCGGCCAGGAGCCTATCTGACATTCTCTCTCTCCGGAGCAGAGAACTAAGATTAAACGCCCTACTTTCCTGTGTAGAAATAATAAAATCTACTACTATGGATTCCTCCATCTGTGTTCGTAATGTACATAACACAGTATGCCATTTAATGCTTGCAGTTACTTGTTGTGCGCCTGATGCCTTCTTTTTGTGATCATCGTGGTTGTGTCTTGTTAGTCGTCGGGTGGCGACGTAGAGTCAAGTGTGTCGGTTTCCTTTTACACATGCACACACACCTTAAACAAAAAAAAAATTTGCACCTGTTATCAGAGTTGTTGTTGTAACGAGGATGACATTACATATTTATTGATTGATACATATCTTTAAGTTTCTTCCATGTGTCATTAGATGTCTTGCATTCTATGTAGAATGATGTTATCCTTCACGAACATTCTCAAGAGAAGTTTTTCCCTATTCTCTCATCACTCCCAATCCTGAATTGATGATGTTGTGGCTCCAAATCCTGAATTGATGATGTTGTGGCTGCAAGGGCTTCTCGCTTGAATTCGTCACCAGACGCAATTGACCAGACATTACAACCTTCCATCAATGTCTATATCTTAAATTTCCAATTGGAATAATTTTCCCATTCATTTTGTTGACTCATTTAGATATGATTTGTCAATGGATTTTCTATTTCAAACAAAAAAATATTCTCACAACAACTTGCTGTAATTTTAACAATTTTTTTTGTAAATTGCCTTCCAGGAAAGTTACTGGCTACTCTCTCTTTTAGGTAGCGATTCCTTCTTGGTGAAAATTTTCTTCCACAAATGACTCCTTTACATCTGCATACAAGGCTCTGTATTTGATTCGTTTTAAGGATAAAAAAAACTTGCGATCAACACTTGATGCTCAAAACTTGATGCTCAACACTTGATGAAGAAACTCTTTGACAACAAACAACACCCACACACAATGGAAAACAAAAAACAACACATCTATGCAGGTTGGATGAATCACGAGCTCTTCGTTTGAGCAAGTACACAGATTGACTACTCCTTCAGTGCACATATCAAAATTTGCTAGCACACATAGATTGAGCTCCTCTGTTGAAGCATCCGCAAATCTGTCATCTTCCTGAATGCTCTTTTCTACGTGCAACTCTCTCTATATTGTGAAATCATGAAGACAACAAACGATATTCTCATTTACCAAGTTCACGTAGGTCCTCACGACCCTTCATCTCTCCGCCAAGACTGTAATCAGACTGTGCGACCTCTGCTCATGGCTACAACAACTGAGCCCCCCTCTCTCTCTGTGCGTGGGCTTCAATGGCTCAACCTGAGCTCTAATACCAAAATAAAAGATACAAAGCACAAAGAGAGTTTTGATTTCTCACGCACACATTTCGCCTCTCGTCTTTGTTACATATTTTTCAAGAGAATGTAAAACCAAATGTTTTTGTAACCTCTGTGGGCAGTGAAACAGTTTCATTTATTTCATCATTATTTCTCTAACAAAGTTAGATGGTGAACCATTGTTATATGTCTACTTGCATTCCATGTTAATTTGGTTAGCAATTAGTTTTTATCATATGTTAATTTGGTTAGCAACTAGTTTTATGATAAATCATTATTCTTTACTTTAGAAACAAGTGGTGCATGGCAACGTAGTCCCTACCGGGTTGAATTGGGAATAAATGCACAGGGATGGGGAAAACATAGCGGAGGCAGGTGAAAATTGCAACGAAGACGTGGAAAGAAACATGAAGCATAGGTGGTATCCATGCAGGATATGACACGTGGCATCTAGAGCCCCATTTAGTTTTTGAAACTATATAATCCATCTTTCTATGTTCACAATTTCCGTTCTTACCAGTAGTGTGACTTGCTATGTTCGAAATTTCCATTCCTACCTTGCATGTTCGATCTCTTCAATGTATTTATGAAATTCATTCATAATGATTTTCGTATACTTCCAACTGGTTAGAGTTAAGTACAATTTTCATACATCATCTGGCTTGCGTGTCTCTATATGTGCTAGGACAAATAAAGTTGTATGCATAGAAGGAGAAAAAGATATGCATGAGAAAAATATAAAACACATAAGACACATATAAAGTTACATTCAAATTAAATAGACATAATTTCTTGACATTCATCATAGTTGAAGATAAAAATTTATGAGCACATAAATATAAAAGGAGATAAAAGTAGTTTTATTTGAAATATATCAAAAAATAACACTGTCTGTTACATATTCCTGGAAATTTAAATGTGCTTTTCATATAGACTGGGATAGGGGCTCCAACAGACCATAAGATAAATATGTACAAGAAATAGGATTGTGGAAAGAAGAAGTGGACGATGGTAGAGAGCAATACCTGAAAATAAGAAATTGGAAGGTATCAGTCTTTGGCTTGGCTGGATATTTCTATTTAAAAAGGTGGAATATTTTGATTGATAAACAAAGCAGGATGTGATCAGTATAGAATTATAGTAATGGTACATATCAACCTGTTTTCTATTTTCTTGCTGACGCCTTTTTATTGTTGTCGTCGATGGCTACTGGAATCATGCCAACTTCATGTTTCCTTTCGTCGACGACCTRCTCCATTGCCCTTTGGACCCATTCTTCAATGTAGCTTCTCAAGGGGGCCACATTGATCTCATTCCAGATTTTTATGTTGAAAATTTCCTTTTCTAATTGCCTTAGATCAAAAGAAATATTATGCAGAGCCTGATCAATTTCTTCATTTTGTACCAAATAGTCGACTAGCTAGTTGTCCACATCATCTCCACCATATTCAAGGATGATGTAAAACTTTTATAAAGACAATCCCTTAAAAATATCAATTTTTTTTATCGAAGGCTTGCTTAGTTAAGGGTAAGGAGTTGACAATTAAGTTGGGGTCTTGGACCTCGTTGGTCCTTCCGGCTAAGTCTATTTCGGTCAACTTTATGGATAATTTATATTTTTGTGATATGGCTTATTCACATCATTGGACAATGAGATGCAGGTTCTTCACTTTCTCTTTCCAACATGCATCTAATTGAGTGATCTAGTTTTGGAAGGGGAGATCTTCTTGTCTTCTTCTTGTTTCTGTCATTTTGTTGACATGGTTGCCAAAATGGATGATCATTTCTAAATAGAAACAATCTTCATTTTTTAAATCTGCCTGCAAATGTTTGTGCAAATCATGTGCCCTCGTTCCAAGGGAAGTCATACTTTGTGATGTTTCCCAGGCCTCAGTAATAAGTTCCATTATTTTCTTGATATTCTTCTCCACATATCCTCTACATGATGCAAGGAGGTTGGAGGATCCTTTTAACTTGACTACAGGGGTGGAAGGCATGGCTATTGCTAAAGGACTGGAAAACAATGGCATAGGAATCAAAACTTTCTCCAATTCCTTGACTATGTGCTTTAGTCTGGCATTCTCGACCTCAATGCCTCTAATGGAATCATCAATAGCATCTCTGGTTTCTCTACGAAGTCGAGAGATTTGGGACAACCACATGTTCCCAAGGTTAATCTACGATCGAGATTTCCCTTTCTTATTTTTTACATCTCTCTTTTTAATAATTAATGTTTTAGACTCGTTGTAAAAAACAACGCTCTATAATACGAAGGATTCATCTTCGTCAAAAATTTCGATCTCAGCTATTTCCATTGGGGCGGCTATGATGGATCCCGTCTATGGGATGATCAAGGTTGTAGAATACACTATCCATATCAATCTCAAGTTCCATGTTCTCACTCTCAATTTTGGGCTCTTCCGCCTTACCTAGAATTTTTTTTCTCTTCTTCTTCACGGGAAGCTTGTGAGAAATATAAATTTTAGCGTGAGCAGAGTTGTTATCTCCTCCTCCATTTGAATAATTTTGGGTTTATTTCTTACTGGGGTGGGCCATTGGAGCGATGCTTCAGGATTTCGTACTTTTGGGAGTGGTATCCGGGGATTGAACACTCTTCTCATCGGGGCATTTTCCATGTTGCTTGTACAATTCAATGGTGCTTTGCAATGTGTTTAGGTCATTGACATTAGAAGTAGGAGTGTTGTCATCATTGCCTCTATTTTCACTCAAGTGTCTCTAGAAAAAAGAATTGTCGAGGCCAAATGCAAGTAAATGTTCTAAACAAATTCCATTAGGATCAAACCCTCTTATCCTTTAAGCATATCTTAGGTTCAAGTTGTTGAAATGGTCTCCAAATTCGTCAATTTTGTTGATGTTCCTCAACACGAAGTCCTCGACTTTCCAAGGGAGGGGAATGAACTATTGTTTTCTCTTCTCATGGAATAGATGCAACCAACATTTGTATTGCCTTTCTATTTCCGTAACAAACACTATGTCCGTAATGTGACATGTAAGGAGAGCAGGTTTTTTCTTGGAGACAAAAATCCTTATCACACTGTATTTCTCCATTTGTTCAAGTGCCCCCTTCCTATCCAAAAAATTGGTTTCCTGGTTAGATAGGCGAGGATAATCCTTTCCTAATAATAAAACTTTGAAAACATAGACAAAGTCATTAAAAACCTCATAAAAACAGTGGGAGGCCTTGTTCCCCCACAAGGCTTGGTACCAGAAGGTTACCGGGTCGAATTCCCAATTTACCTTCTTAGATAGAGATAGTTTTGAAAACAAACAACAATGCGCTATCGCGAAAACCAAGTAGGATGACACACAAAATTTCTTCTCCTTTTTGAAGCTTGACAATTGGGAATAGATTTCGAGGGAAATTAGCTTCCCCCAATAAAAAATGGCTTGTTCCTTAACTGTGAAATAAAAAATATAAAGAACCATGCAGGAAATAGTTGATGTGGATTCATGTCCCTTTATTCTTGTAAACAACTAGGAAATTTCCCAGAACAAATTTCTAAATGAACTAACCTGCAAGCTTGCGATATCTTCTGGAACTGCCATGGGGTCTTCCAGGAACTAGGGCAAGATATCCAACTTGTTATTATGCTTTCTTGAGAACTACTTGGAGTCTTCTCCTCTAAATGTCAATGTTCTCTTCGACAATCTTAACATCTGGCAGAAGCCCTGAGGTGACAAAGAAACCGAAGAGTGGTCCCATAGTGGAATAATTCTTTGGCCTGAAATATATTTATCGGTGCACCAAGAGGCCAACTCCTTACAGTAAAAAACTTTAGGGACACAACCTGCACTATTAATTCCAGAGGTCCAAATTATTTCGTTTTGGGTGGAAGGGGATGAGTAGTAAGAATATGCGCTAGACCACTAGAAGTTATGGTCCTCGTGCCCGAAGATGTTCATTGTATATCCACAGAATTGTTGTCAAGCTGGTTCCATAAGTTTATGAGAACATTCGTTTGCTCCAGACGATGCTTTAAATGAACAGTTGGAGGGGATAATATAATCCTCCACAAATATTGTTTCAATGCATGTGAATGGGATTTATATCCTCGAGCCTTTCACTCATTAATGATAATATCTATGGCTGCTGCATGATGAGATGTTAGCTGTAAAGCTTATTTATTTCATACTTAGAAGTGTAAAGTGTTGATTAAGGTTGGTTGTCATTGATGTCAACCCCTGAAGAAATCCCCGTAGCACAAAGGTTTGGGTAATGGACCCAATATTGTTTGATGTAAATATGAATCATTATTGTTTTTTCATGGTTAATAAGAATTAAATATGGATAAACTCCAAAGTGGTCCCCTTATGGTGAAATCCCTCACAGGGAGACACTTTGTAGAGTAAGAGAACCCATGATTAATTGTGGAATAATGAGATGAAGGACATTGAATTTGTCAGGGAAACTATCCTATATGGATAGTTCTTGTCATTCCATTTCTGGTGGTATGTGGAACGTATCATAAATCCTCACGGTTAGAGAGTTATGGCCATGAGAAGTTGGAGACCCCAGGTTTAGGTAATGGACCCAAGTTTGTTTGATGGGTAATGGTATGATTTATGATATATTTTCAGATAATACTATTCTATATGGATAGTACATGTCATTCAATTTATGGTGGTATGTGGAACGTCACATAACTCCTCACGGTTTAAGAGTTATGGCCTTACGAAGTTGGAGGACCCTCATATGTCATCTAGAAGCCCCAAAAGGTCAAAGTAGTCAAAGTGGTTTAAGAGATTTTTAAAGGATAAATAATAAAGTGAAGTGATGAGTGTATTATAATTCAAATTGAATACAAAATAAATTATTTCAATAATAATTTTAATGGAGAAATTAGAAGTGGGTTAACCCTAAAATAAGGAAAGTCGACCAAGTGACCTCGAAAATGTTTTTAAGGAAGCTACTTGAGAGTATAAATAAGAGGAAAGGATCTCTCATTTAACAAACACTTGAGAATATTGAATATATATAGGTTTCCGAGGTAACCAAGTATATATAAACCATAATTCTGAGTGAAGGTGAAGAAAAAAAGGCCGAAATGCAAGGAAGGATAACTTCTTTTGATGGTGCTTTCTAAGGTATGTTATTTACAGGTCATCCAAATTAAGTGAGACCACATGTGTTGGTTAGGGTACATTTTGTAGTATGGTGTGTAACATTTTTATATCAATTCAAAAAATATTCCATGTGGGGCACGGTCTACAAGGTCGCTTTCTAGAATAAGCCAAATTCAACAAGGTATGCCATTTTTTCTATAACTCCTTTTCTGAGAGGTTCCAAGTAGTGAAACTAGGAGGAATTTCATAAAACACACTGAATAACATTGTGTATCAGTTTTAGATATTTATACATTACATGTACAAAGTTATGATTACTTCAAGTTAGGGTTGTTGACTAATACAAAACT
The DNA here is from genome assembly GCA_009831015.1 of Picea engelmannii. Lineage (NCBI taxonomy): Eukaryota > Viridiplantae > Streptophyta > Pinopsida > Pinales > Pinaceae > Picea > Picea engelmannii. Next base: position 61,087 of record ML809771.1, on the reverse strand, counting down.
AGGCATGTGAGACTAAAGAAAAGTTTGATGAAAATGCTAGTCTCTTGTTGTTAAAATTAAGGAAGGTTTGTAGGAATGTGATCATATACACCAGGTCTATTACAAATTTAGAAATAATATTTGGATGATGAAATTGATGAGGGCTTTTGGTTAAGTTACATGTTGAGTACATGGTTGAGACAAGTAGTTGATGAGTTGGCACATACATGAGGTGTATAGTTGATGATGTTGGTTGATGAGTAGTTGACACATGATTGGTACATACTTGGTACATGGTTGGATGCACTTGTTTATGGTACAGGTTGATTACAGGTCATTTGGTACAGATTGGTGCATGGTTGATGCACTTGTTTATGGTACAGGTTGATTATAGGTTGAGGTATAGGTTGATGCATGGTTGATGCATGGTTCAAATTTATTGGCACAGATTTATAGTGGTATATCTCACAGTGATAGTGTGACAGTGGTTCCATCATTATACTTCTACTTCAAGGTGGCAGGATGGGGCAAGGACAGGTGGTTGTTGCCACCTTCCGGTTGTAGCCGAAAAACATAGGGGGTTGTAGCCTCCTTCTAGTTGTAGCTAGAGAATTGGAGAGTTGGAGCTTCCCTCAGGTTGTAGCCTGAGAAACTAGGGGGTTGGAGATTCCTTCCAGTTGAAGCTAGAAAAAAAAGGAAGTTGGTGCTTCCAATGAATGTAATTCTTCAAGACATATAAGAAAAAAAATTCTGTGTTTTTCTCCCGATTTGAGTTTCCATGTAAAACACTTGTGTACTGTGTATGTATGTGATTGTTTATTTCTTACTGCTCATTATTGGATAATAATTCTACATTGATATAACAATTGAATAAAAATTATTATAATTACACTATTACTAATTCACCCCCCCTCTCAGTAATCCAACAATTGATATCAGAGCAGGTTCCTTCAGAAATCAGTTTAACCACTGAAAGGTAGATCATGGAGAGTAGCAACTCTTATAAAAATGGAATACCACAGTTTGATGGACAAAAGTGTTCTTTTTGGAGAATAAGGATGAAGACATATATACATGCACATGGATTTCAAGTTTGACAATCAATTGTAGATAGATACACAATGCCAATAGTTCCACCAACAAATGACAAAGCAATGAAACTCGGTGAGAATAATTCCAAAGCCAAAAATGCACTTTTGAATGGTCTCAGTGATACTGTATTCACCAAAGTTGCACATTGTAAATCTGCTAAAGAGATTTGGGACAAGATTCAAAATATTTATGAAGGAGATTCAAAAGTCAAAGAACCAAATCTTCAAACTTACAAAGGTCAATTCGAACAACTAAAAATGAAGGAATATGAAGATATTGCAACCTACTTCTTACGAGTTGATGAAACAATGAATGAAATCATAGGATTGGGAGAAGAAATCGAAGAATCTGTAATTGTTCAAAAGGTACTAATATCTCTTCCTATGAGATTCAACCCTAAGGTATCGACACTAGAAGAAAGATCGGATCTAAACTCAATAAGCATTGATGAACTACATGGAATATTCACAACATATGAGATGAGAACTGAATAGGAAAATCCAGATGTAAAAGAAGCATCCTTCAAAGCATCCAAAAGATCAAAGCAAAAGAAAAAGGAACAAGAAGAATATAGCAGCAACAATGACGTCTCGGAAGATGATGAAGAAGTGGCCAACTTCGTCAAAAGACTGAACAAGGGAACCAACGGTAGGTATAGAGCTAAGCTTCCTTTAATTTGTTTTAATTTTGATGGCATTGGTCATTTTGCTAACAAATGTCCTCATAAGAAAAAGAGAAATGATGAAGGTTACTCAAAAGGCAGAAAAACATATAAAGGTAAAATAACTACAAATAAAGTTTTCAAGAAAATATTTTTCACCAAAGAAGACATCTCATCATCAGATGAAGATGAAGTCAGTGAAAGTGAAACAGGGAGAGTTCTATTCATGGCAGTAGAAGACACTGATAAAGAAGACTCTGAATAAGAATATGAAGAATCATATGAAGAAGAAATTGAAGAGACAGAAGTTGACTTCTGAGAATAATTAATGAGTGCCATAGAAGTTATCAGAAGAGAAAAGAAGAAAAACAAGAAACTACTAGCAAAACTAGATAAGAAAAAAAACACTCAATAACTAGAACAAATGATCACAAAATTGAAGGTTCAAATAGAAGAAGATAAAATAATTGAAGAAGAACTCAACGAACAACTAGAAGGAAAGGACAGGATCATTGGAAACCTGGAAGCAGAGATAGTCACACTAAGAAAGGATATTCAAAAGAAAAATATGCAAAATAGCTCAAAAGTTCTGGATGACATTACCAGCAGTAAAAAATCTAATCTTGACAAGTTCAGACTTGGATACAATAAGAAAGAAAAGGGATCAAGCTCCAAAACAACAGAGTAAGAAACAAATCCAAAAAGCTTTGCAGAAACAATCAAATGGGATAAAAATATATGCAAGGAAGATTACAGGGACACTCCTCCACCGAGAAGATTCAGATTTCAGAATCAACAACAGATAGACAGGCCTCAAGAAGAAGAAGGATTCATAAGAGCAAGTCCTTTAAGAAGATATTCAACTACCAGGTATCAAACTATATTTTTTGGTTTATGTTATTCTTGTAATAATTTTGGACATAAAGTTGTAAATTGTAGAGCTAGCAACATGAACAATAACTACTTTGACAACCATACACAAAGGGGTTATTCAAGAATACCTATAGAAACACGGATAAGAAGTTACAACAGGTTTGAATCTTTGAGCACTGAAGTGGAATGTTACAAATGTAACAATTTTGGACACATGGCCAAAAATTGTAGAATGTCAGTCCCTCCTAAATAACCTCAACAGAGTCACAAACAAGAACCTTAGAAAATGACATGGATAAGAAAGCAAGATGAATATAGAAATGAAGAATGCACAGTCACTCTACAAGCTAAACAGAAGAAATGTGGTTGGTATGTTGACAATGGATGTTCAAAACACATGACAGGTAATAGAGACAAGTTTCTTACATTACGAAAGGAAAGAGATGGATCAGTCTCCTTCGAAAATGATGATTCAGCCAAGATCATTGGAAAAGGCAGAGTCCGAATTGGGAACAAGAATGAAAAGGCAGAAAATGTTCTACTAGTAGAAGATATGAAACATAATATTTTAAGTGTGAGTAAAATGTGTGACCAAGGTCATAAAGTTACTTTCGATTCACAAAGGTGTGAGATAAGAAAAAAAGGTTCAGGGAAATTAGTCGCTACAACTGCAAGAAATTCAAGCAACATATATGTGTTAAGCGAAATTAGAAATAAAAAGTGTTGTCTAGGAAAGGAAGATGAAAGTTGGCTATGGCACAAAAGAATGGGTCACATGAATTTTGATAACCTTGTCAAAGTCAGCAAAAGAGAAGCAGTCAGAGAAATGCCCTAGATCATGAAACCAACCAACACTTTATGCAAGCATTTCCAACAAGGAAAGCAAACAAATACCAGGTTCAAATCAAAGGGATATTGAACAACAAAACCACTGGAAATTGTGCATACTGATCTAGTTGGACCAACTACAAAAAAATTCTTAAAAGGTGAGAGATACTTTATGTTATTAGTTGATGATTATACAAGAATGATTGCAGTTTTCTTTCTTAAGAACACGTCAGCAGCTTTTGAAAACTTCAAGATCTACAAGAAAATGGTTGAAAATGAGATGGATTCAAGAATCAAATGCTTAAGATCGGATAATGGAGGAGAATTCACCTCAAATGAATTTATGGACTACTGTAGAAATCATGGAATAAAAAGTCAATTCTCCGTCGCTAGGACACCTCAACAGAATGGAGTTGTTGAAAGAAAGAATAGGATAGTACAATAAATGGATCGAACAATGATAATAGATTCAAAGTTGACAGATATTTTTTGGACACAGCCAGTGCATACAACAGTTCACATTCAAAATAGAGTAATGCTTAGAAACAAAACTGATAAAACTCCCTATGAGCTATGGAAAGGAAGACCAAAAAATGTGAAGCACTTCAGAGTTTTTGGAAGCAAATGCTACATCAAAAGAGAATATGGAAGAATGGGAAAGTTTGACTCTCATGTGGACAAAGGAATACTTGTTGGTTACTCAAGTACAAGGAAAGCATACACGTGTTACAATCTAAGATTAAACAAAGTTGTGGAAAGCATCAATGTAACAATTGATGAAACATGGAGACTAGAATTAAAGGAAGAAGAAAACAAATCAATGGAACAACTTTTCGAAGAAGAAGATGAAAAAGAAGTAGAAGAGGAAGATGAATATGAATATAATTCGACCGAAGTAGAAGACCAAGTTCGACAAGTATCTCCAAAGACACCTAGCAAACGAGTACAGAAGAATCATCCTTCAGATCAGATTATTGGAAACAAAGATGTAGGAGTTCTGACTAGAAGAAAAATCCGTTCACTAGAACAAACATACCTAACACTCTTATCTACAATTGAACCAAACTGTTTTGAAGAATCCAACAAGGATGAATTTTGGAATAAGGCCATGGATGAAGAATTAGATCAAATAGATAAAAATGAAACTTGGGAATTGGTTCCAAGACCAAAGAATAAGAATGTGATCGACATAAAATAGGTTTTCAGGAATAAATTGAATGAAGATGGATAAGTTACAAGGAACAAAGCTAGATTGATATGTAAAGGATATGAACAGATTGAAGGAATTGACTTTGAAGAGACATTTTCCCCAGTTTCCAGAATGGAAGCAATCTGTTTTCTTTTAGCTTATGCATGCTCCAAAAATGTTAAAGTATATCAGATGGACATAAAATCATCTTTTCTGAATGGGGAACTTGAAGAATAATTCTACATTGAACAACCAGAAGGATTTCAGCTGCTAGAGAACATAGGCTATGTGTGTAAATTAAAGAAGGCCTTGTATGGTCTAAAATAGACTCCTAGAGCTTGGTACTCCAGACTGGATAAGTATCTGCAGCAGGCAGGGTTCATAAATGGAAGTGTAGACAATGACCTCTACATCAAGGTAAGTCAAGGTAATATTTTATTAATTGAAGTTTATGTTGATGATATTATTTTTGGTAGTAATGATGACAGGTTAAGCCATAAATTTGCAAAAGACATGCAAAATGAATTTGAAATGTCGTTACTTGGAGAACTATCCTTCTTTTTGGGACTTCAGATACATCAAAGCAACCAAGGAATTTTTATTTCTCAAACCAAGTATATTAGAGAAATGCTAAAGAGGTTTGGAATGGAAGATTGCAAACCAGTTACCACTCCCATGCAAACCAGTTGTAAGTTTAGGAAAGATGATGATTCAAAGTCTACATATCAGAGGCAATACAGGTCAATGATTGGCAGCCTACTATATGTGACGACATCTAGACAAGATGTAATGCATGTAGTTGGACAGGTGGCACGATTTCAAGAAGCACCAAAGGAATCACATGTATTAGTAGTAAAGAGGATCTTTAGATATCTCAAAGGAACAAAAGAGTTTGGATTATGGTATCCAAAAGGAAAAGATCTATCACTTATTTCCTACACAGATGCAGATTGGGCAGGTTGTATTGATGACCGACGAAGCACCAGTGGAGTAGCGTTCTACTTAGGTGAGTTTTTGGTATCATGGCTATTCAAGAAACAATCATCAGTATCTCTATCTATAGATGAGGCAGAGTATATTGCAACAACATCATGTTGTACACAGGTTCTTTGGATGAAACAAACTTTGACAGATATATAGGTTGAGTATGATGAGCCCATTCCAATATATTGTGATAATACAAGTGCCATCAGTATCTCAAAAACCCCGGTGATGCACTCTAAGATGAAGCACATTCCAATCAAGTATCACTTTCTACGGGAACAGGTTGCAGAAAAGAACATCAGAGTTGAGTATGTGGGCACAAAAGAACAAGTGGCAGACATCTTTACAAAACCACTTCCACGGGAAGCCTTTGGATATCTTTTCCAAAGACTTGGAGTTATTTATACTCCAAAATGAATGCTTTTTGAATGCTTATCTTATATGTATTAGATGTACACGAGGAAGCACCATAAGAGGATAGTTCAGTCAGGGGGAGCAACACCAGATGGAAATATACCTTTTCTATTGATGAAAAAGGGGGAGAGATTTATCAGATGCAGAGGACAGAGGAATGGTTCTAGGGGGAGTATATTTATCATATGTAGAGGATAGAGGCATGGTTCCAGGGGGAGCATGAGTGATATGATTTCATTATTGCATCAATGTGTTTCCATCAATGCCAAAGGGGGAGATTGTTGATTAAGGTTGGTTGTCATTGATGTCAACCCTTGAAGAAAGCCCCGTAGAACAAAGGTTTGGGTAATGGAACCAATATTATTTGATGTAAATATGACTCATTATTGTTTTTTCATGGTTAATAAGAAGTAAATATGGTTGAACTCCAAAGTGGCCCCCTTATGGTGAAATCCCTCACGGGAAGACGCTTTGCGGAGTAAGAGAACCCATGCTTAATTGTGGAATAATGAGATGAAGGAAAATGAATTTGTCAGGGAAAATATCCTAGATTGATAGTTCTTATCATTCCATTTCCGGTGGTATGTGGAACGTAACATAACCCCTCACGGTTAGAGAGTTATGGCCATGAGAAGTTGGAGACCCCAGGTTTGGGTAATGGACCCAAGTTTGTTTTATGGGTAACAGTATGAGTTATGATATATTTTTAGATAATAATATTCTATATGGATAGTACATGTCATTCCATTTTTGTTGGTATGTGGAACGTCACATAAATCCTCACGGTTTGAGAGTTATGGCCTTACGAAGTTGGAGGACCCTCATATGTCATCTAGAAGCCCCAAAAGGTCAAAGTAGTCAAAGTGGTTTAAGGGATTTTTAAAGGATAAATAATAAAGTGAAGTGATGAGTGTATTATAATTCAAATTTAAGACAAAATAAATTATTTAAATAATAATTTTAATGGAGAAATTAGAAGTGGGTTAACCCTAAAATAAGGAAAGTCGACCAAGTGACATAGAAGATGTTTTTAATGAAGCTACTTGGAGAATATAAATAAGAGGCAAGGCTCTCTCATTTAACACACACTTGAGCATATTGAATATATATAGGTTTTTTAGGTAAAAAAGGATATCTAAACCAGAATTCTAAGTGAAGGTGAAGAAAAGAAGGCCGAAATGCAAGGAAGGATAAATTCTTTTGATGGTGCTTTCTAAGGTATGTTATTTATATGTCATCTCACCATTTTCGCTATAACTTTTTTTCTATAATGATTCAGACCGTGAAATTGATATTTCATTGATAAAACATATCCAATAATATGTGGTAAAAAATTGAGCTTGTGGGTCATTGTATTTTTGGATTCACTCTTCGTGAAAAATGGGGTTTGTGGCTAGTCCTAAAACTAGTCAAAAACATGTGTTTCGGGTAAAAACGTCGTAAATTATTCATAATAGATAAAAATTTAGTGAGACAAATTATGTTGATTAGGGTAAAGTATTTAGTATTCCGTGTAATAGTTTTAGATCAATTCAGAAAATATTCCGTGCGGGGCACTCTCTACAAGGTCGCTCTCTAGAATAAGCCAGAATTCAACAAGGTATGTCATTTTTGCTATAACTCCTTTTATGAGAGGTTCCAAGTAGTGAAACTTGGAGGAATTTCATAAAACACACTGAAGAAAATTGTGTATCAGTTTTAGATCTTTATATATTACATGCACAAAGTTATGATTACTTCAAGTTAGGGTTGTTGACTAATCCAAAACTAGGCGTGTGAGACTAAAGAAACGTTTGATGAAAATGGTAGTCTCTTGTTGTTAAAGTTAAGGAAATTTGTAGGAATGTGATCATATACACCAGGTCTATTATAGAGCTAGAAATAATATTTGGATGATGAAATTGATGAGGGATTTTGGTTGAGTTACATGTTGAGTACATGGTTGAGACAAGTAGTTGACGAGTTGGCACATACATGAGGTGTATAGTTGATGAGTAGTTGAAACATGATTGGTGCATACATGGTACATGGTTGGATGCACTTGTTTATGGTACAAGTTGATTACAGTTTGTTTGGTACAGGTTGGTGCATGGTTTATGCACTTGTTTATGGTACAGGTTGATTACAGGTTGATGCATGGTTGATGCATGGTTCATATTTATTGGTACATATTTATAGTGGTATATCTCAAAGTGATAGTGTGAAAGTGGTTCCACTATTCTACTTCTACTTCAGGGTGGCAGGACAGGGCAAGGACAGGTGGTTGTAGCCACCTTTCGGTTGTAGCCGGAGAACATAGGGGGTTGTAGCCTCCTTCTAGTTGTAGCCAGAGAATTGGAGAGTTGGAGCTTCCCTCAGGTTGTAGCCTAAGAAACTAGGGGGTTGGAGCCTCCTTCTAGTTTCAGATGGAAAACAAAGGAAGTTGGTGCTTACAATGAATGTAATTATTCAATACATATAAGAAAAAACATTCCGTCGTTTTCTCCCGATTTGGGTTTCCATGTAAAACACTGGTGTACTGTGTATGTATGTGATTGTTTATTTCTTACTACTCATTATTGGATAATAATTCTACATTGATATAACAATTGAAGAAAAAGGATTATAATTACGCTATTACTGATTCACCCCCCCTCTCAGCAATCCAACATAAAGGTGGCGGGTATGACGAAGAGAAATTAAGGATTGGATGTTTCATGAACGCGCCAACCTGATGACGCGTGAAGGACATTCCATGATGTTTGAAATTAACACTCGGAAGGGATAATATAACCCTCCACAAATATTGGTTTAATGTGTATTAATGAGAGATCTCCTTGAGATTTTCGCTCATCAATGACAATTTTTACATTTCTTGCATGCTGAGTTGTTAGCATTAAAGCTTACTAATTGCATACTTAGAAATAAGACCTTATATATATATAATAATGTTTTTATAAACAATTTTTTACTATAAATAAGACTCTTATATATATATATATATATATATATAACTATGAAAAGTGGTTGGACGGATTGAAAGTAGGGTTGCAAGGGATATAGAGGAGAGGTGAGTGCCTGACGGTCAAATTATATGTCTTTATAATATATATATATATATATATAATGTTTTTATAAAGACTTTTTTATTATAAACAAGTGCGAAGGTGACGGGGAAGAGAAAGTAAGGAATGGCCAAGTACGAAAAGCGGTCGGAAGGGTTTACAAGGGATTCTTAGGAGAGGTGATTTCCCGATGGTCAAATTGTATGTCTCAAAAATTTTGACTGCAAAAGGCGTAAAACGAAAGAGGGCATGATAGGGTAGTCCATCGATCGGTTTGTATATTTGTGGAATTTCGGGTGTTGTTTGTAGGTCACCGAACAATCGAAGGGAAATATTGAGCCTGCTTGTCTGGGAGCCCGCAATCAAAAAAGTGGATAAGTATGGAATAGGGAAACGGTCGGTCGGACTCGTTTTCACTAATATATTTAAATTTGTAATAGATATCCCATTACCTGGCAATATATTTTCTGCATGTATATCAAATAATTCTGGGTGATGTTTGCAGGTCGCAGAACAATGCAAGGAAAATCTTAAGCCAACTTGTTCGGGAACCCACAAGAGAAAAAGTTGATAAGTATGAAATAGGGAAACAATCGGTGGGATTCGTTTTCGCTAATATATTGATATTTTTAATAGATATCCCATTACCTGGCATGATGTTTTCTGCATTTTTTTGGAAAAGTTGTGTAGGGATAGTTAGTATAATTGTCTCCTCGAGGCATGGTGAGATTTTAACATTAAACCTCAATTATTGCATACTTGGAAAGAAGTGAAAAAGTGGCGGGCACTGGAAACAATGATTAGGAATTGGATATTTCATGAACCCGCCAACCCGATGATCCGTGAAAGAGATTCGAAGAAATGACCTAGTATGGAAAGCAGACAGACGGACTTCAAAATGGGGTGACAATAGTTTCCTAGGAGACATAAGGACCCGGCGATCAAATTGTAGGTCTTAGAAATTTTGAGTGGAAACTATGTAAGATGGAAGAGGGTATGATGTGGGAGTCCAACAATAAATTTGTATATCGTAGAAGTGAGGGTGTTGTTTGCATGTCAAAAAACAAAGGAAGTGCAATCTAGAGCCCGCATGCCCGAGAATCTGTGATCGAAAAAGTGGCTAGGTATGGAATGGGGAAGTGGTTGGTTGAAGTCACGATATAAAAGAATGAGTGAAAATCCGAACCCATGAGCCCACCAACCTGCGTAGTTAGACATTTTTGGAAAAACAACTAAGTAACCAGAAAGAGAAAGTAGGGGGGGGGAAATAAATGATAATTTGGTTAAGTATAGAAGAGGTGAAAGAAGGGATAATATATTCAAATTTGTAATAGATATCCCATTTCCTGGAAATACATTTTCTGCATGTTTCTGGAGAAGATGTATACTTATTGCATATACTTGGAAATAAGTGTGAAGATGGCGGGCATAGGAAACAAAGACTAGTAATTGGAAATTTCCTGAACCTTCCAACCCGACGATCCGTGAAAGAGATTCCAAGAAATGGCCAAGTGTGGAAAGCGGTTAGACGGGCTTCAAAATAGGGTGACAAGGGTTCCCGAGGAGACGTGAGGCCCCGACGGTCAAATTGTATGTATCAAAACTTTTGAGTGCGGAATGTGTAACACGAAAGAGGGGATGTTGTGGGAGCTGGAAGTCAATTTGTATATCGCAGAAGTTAGGATGTTGTTTGCAGGTCAAGGAACACTGGAAGTGAAACCCGCCTATCCGAGTACTCGTAAGAGAAAAAGTCGGTAAGTATGGAATATGGAAACGGTCGGTGGGACTCATTTTTGCTAATATATTGATATTTGTAATAGATATACCATTACCTCACAGGATATTTTATGCATGTTTCTGGACAATTTTTCTAGGGACAATTAGTATGAATATCTCTTGGAGGAATGATGATTTGTTAGCATTAAACCTCAGTTACTTCATACTTGGAAAGAAGTGTGAAGGTGGAAGGTACAAGAAACAACGATTAGGAATTGGATATTTTGTGAACCTGCAAACCCGACGATCCACAAAAGAGATTCCAAGAAATGGCCAAGTATGGAAAGCAGATGCACAGGATTCAAAATGGGGTGACAATAGTTCCCCAGGAGATGTGAGTACCCGAAGGTCAAATTGCAGGTTTCAAAAATTTTGAGTGAAAAATGTGTAACACAAAAGAGGGTATGATGTGAGATTCTGGAAGTAAATTTATATATCACAGAAGTCTGGGTGCTGTTTGTAGGTCACAAAAACATTTAAGTGCAATCTAGAGCCTGCCTACCCAGGAATCCGCGATTGAAAAAGTGGCTAGGTATGGAATGGGGAAGCGGTCAGTCAGAGTCACGATATAAAAGCACGAGTGAAAATGTGAACCTGTGATTCCTCCAACTTGTGCAGTTAGAAATTTTCAGAAAAATGACCAAGTAACCAGAAAGAGAAAGTAGAGGGGAAAAAGAAACAATAATTTGGTTAAGTATAGAAAAGGGAAAGGAAGGGCTAATATATTCAAATCTGTAATAGATATCCCATTTCCTGGAAATACCTTTTTTTCATTTTTCTGGAGAAGTTGTATACTTATTGCATATACTTGGAAATAAGTCTGAAGGTGGCAGACACAGGAAACAATCACTAAGAATTGGAAATTTCATGAACCCACCAAACTGATGATCTGCGGAAGATATTCCATGAAATGGCCAAGTGTGGAAAGCGGTCGGACAAGCTTCAAAATGTATCAGAGGCCTTGATGGTCAAATTGTATGATTCAGAACTTTCAGTGCAAAATGTGTAACACGGAAGAGGGGGCATGATGTGGGAGTCTGGAAGTGAATTTGTATATTGTAGAATTCAGAGTGTTGTTTGTAGGTCACATAACAATGGAAGTGAAATTTAGAGACCACCTACGCAGGAACTCGCGATCGAAAAAGTGGCTAGGTATGGAAAGGGTAAGCGCTCAGTTGGAATCAAGATATAAAATCATGAATAAAAATGTGAACCCGTGAATCTGCCAACCCACACAACAAGACATTTTTGGAAAAATGACTAAGTAACCAGAAAGAGAAAGTACATGGGAAAAAGAAAAAGGAATTTGGTTAAGTATAAAAGAGGGAAAAGAACGGGATAAAAGAGTGGAAAAATAGAAAAGAAGAGGGAAATTTTCGTAAGTGGGAATTTGTCTCAAACAAGCCCCATTGTTGCAAAACCATCATTTTCTATTCCAATATTTTATCCACTTACTCATTTTCTATTGTTCTTGTACCATTAAAAAGGGTGTGAGCAAATTCTTTGTTGAAGATTTGTTTTTATTGCAACTTGCGGGAGTAATTGTGTTCTTGATACATTCTTCCATGACTTTGACATATTATCTTAAGTATTAAACTTCTTGCATGATGGGTTGTTAGCATTAAATATTAATAATTAAATATCTAGAAACAACAATGACGATCGTGAATTTTAATATTGTGGTTGATTTCATAGTCCGATTTGACTTCTGCCACCATAAATTAGTTATTTTTTTTTATCTGCGAAGAAGAAATTTGGTAATTTCATTAATAAAGTAAAAAGTGCTCAAATAGAAGTGAGGGGATGGGAAACTAATAAAATGTTTCCTCTTGGAGTAAAGGAATCAAGGAAGTGAAAGAGAAATAAGAATTCATTTTCTCAACAAGGTTGAGATGAAAATGAAATTTCTAGGGCGGGGCCCTGACTGCCGCATCGTGAATTAGTGTTGCTATGTTCTATCTTCATTACGAATAGAATTGAATGTTGGTTTGAAACTGTCTGAAATTCATTTTTGTGTCCATAGAATACTGATGGGATCGACATAATGCATTGCCATATAATTGTTGAATTCTCTATATTAGATCAAATTACTTGAGCCAATACAATATTCAAGAACTTCGAGACTATCAAACCATGCTAATGAGAAGAGGTGTTAAATCCAACAAAGAAGCAACAACCAAGATTGCAAGGAAAGTTTTTTAATAGTAAATCCATAAAAAAAAATATTTGGCAGTGAATATCTATCCATAGAAATTGGGTTGAGTTCTTTGCACCAAATCATTAAACATATTTTTCATAAATACATGTACAGGATCTACAAAAAAAAGAAAAATAAACATGCATGAAATTTTGTGTTGTTCCTCTAGTTGGACAACATGCAGGATTCATCGAGATGCTCTTCAACATGCATACAAAACTCATTACCATGATATTTTTAGGAAGTCCTTGTAGTATTCTCCTCGGAAGGTCAATGTTCATTGCCAAAATCTCAATATATTGAGGAAGACCCGAGAATACAAAGAAACATGAGAGTGGTTCCACAATGGAATACTTATTTTGCTTGAAGCAAGTGAACAAAACTCTTTCTCCTGATGTTGGCAACCTGGAGACATTGCAAGGAACCATTAAATTGTACAAATAATAGGGAAAAGGCCGCGGTGAGAAGGGTTTCCAATCCATGGCCACTTCCAAGAGCATGGAATCCCATAACATCGCTCCAACAACCCACTCCAGCAAGAAATCAACCCAAAATTTTTCAAATGCAAGAGGACATAAGAACCCATCCTCACGATAAAATTGATAGTTCTCACAAGCTTCACGTGAGGAATAAGACAAAAAATGTTGTAGAGAAAGTAGAATAGCCCGAAACTGAAAGTGAGGACACACCAAGAGACCACCTCCTCACAGTCGAAGACTTCAGGGACACAACCTACACGAGCAATTCAAGAGATCAAATTAATTCGTTTTGGGTGGTGGGGACCAAGAGACCCCCTCCTTACAGGAAAAGAATTCAAGGAAACAGGCTGCAAGAGCAATTCCAGAAGCCCAAATTAGTCCATTCTGGGAAGGAGGAGATGAGTAGTAGGAATATGCATTTCACTAGTGGGAGTTTTGGTCCTCATCCCCTAAGATGTTAATTGTATATCCAGAGAATAGGAGAGTGGTCCTGTAATTGAATAATTATTTGGCTTGAAATATATCTCTAGGAGCATCAAGAGACGATTTACTTATAGTGAAATACTTTTGCCCAGAATGGGCTAATTTGGGCCTTTGGAATTCATACTCTCGGGCTACAAAGAGGCTATTGCATTCAACGTCGGTTTCATTTCTGAAACCCCTTCCTTTGGTCTTGTTAGGGCCTCCATCGTCGAGACGGGAAGTGCCCCCCGTTATGGTTGATTTCAATTTGGGCACATGAGTGGGAAGAACGTCTGCATTGCCATCATCCATATTTGTATCATCGTCCATCAGATCATATTCTTCTGCCTTGAAATAGACTGCATCAACCTCTGTGCTAACCATCAACACAGTCGGGTGGGATATTTGAGCAGGTGGGGTTGCCTTGGAATTCTTTGGCTTAAAATATATCTCTCGGTGCACCAAGGGACCATCTCATTTTTTCCTCATGGTGGAGGGAGATGAGTAGTAAGAATATTCCCTGGAGAACTGGAGCTTCTAGTCATCATTCCTGAAGGTCTTTATCGTATTTGGACAGAACTATTGTCAAACTGCTGCCATAAGTTAACGAGAATGTCTGTTTGCTCCAAATGATGTTTGAAATGAACATTCAGAAGGGATAATATAACCCTCCACAAATATTGGTTTAATGTGTATCAATGGGAGATCTCCTCGAGCCTTTATTTGATCAATGAAAATCTCCACGGTTCATGTGTAATGAGTTGTTACCATTAAAGCTTACTAATTTCATATTTAGAAAAAAGTGCGAAGGCGGCAGTGACGACGAAGAGCGATTAAGGATTAGAGATTTTTTTAAGCTGCCAACCGGACGACGCACAGAATATATTACATGATGCTTGAAATGAACACTTGGAAAGGATAAACCAACCCTCCACAAATCTTGGTTTAATTCATATTAATGACAAATCTGCTGCAACCTTTCGGACATTAATCACAATCTTAACGGTTCCTGCATGATGAACTATTAGCATTAAAGCTTAATAATTTCATATATAGAAATAAGTGAGAAGGTGGTGGGCATGTCGAAGAGCGATTAAGAATTTCACATTTCATTGACCTGTCAACCCACAAAAAAGATTCCAATAAATGGGCAAGTATGGAAAGCGGTTGGTCGGGCTTCAAAATAGGGTCACAAGTTATAATCAAGAGACGTGAGGGGCCGATGGTCAAATTGTATGTCTCTGAACTTTTGACTGCAAAATGTGTAACATGGAAGAGGGCACAATGATGGATTTTGACGGTCAATTTGTATATCACGGAATTTCGGGTGTTGTTTGTGGGTCACAGAACAATGGAAGTGCAATGTTGAGCAAGCTTGGCTAAGAACCAACAATGGAAATAGTGGCCATGTATGCAATGGGTAAGAGGTTGGTCGGACTCGTGACATAACGCATGAGACATACTCGGAACAGGGCATATTGACGGGCTTGAAAATAGGGCCACAAGTTCCACTCAGGAGACGTGAGGGCCCGATGGTCAAATTGTATGTATCCCAACTTGGGTTCATTACCCAAACTTGGGGTCTCCAACTTCTCATGGCCATAACTCTCTAACCGTGAGGAATTATGTGACGTTACACATACCACCAGAAATGACATGATAAGCACTATCCATCTTGGATATTTTCCTTGACAAATTCACTTTCCTTCATCTCATTATTTCACAATTAAGCATGGGTTCTCTTACTCCACAAAGCGTCTTCCCGTGAGGGCTTTCACCATAAGGGGACCACTTTGGAGTTCATCCATATTTACTTCTTATCAACAATGACAAAACAATAATGAGTCATATTTACATCAAACACTATTTGGTACATTACCCAAACCTTTGTGCTATGGGTCTTTCTTCAAGGTTTGACATCAATGAAAACCAACCTCAATCAACAATCTCCCACTTTGGCATTGATGGAAACACTCTAATGCAACACTGAAATCATATCACTCATGCTCCCTCTGAAACCATTCCTCTGTCCTCTGCATCTAATAAATATGCTCCTCCTGGAACCATGCCTCTGTCCTCTGCATCTAATAAATTTCTCCCCCTTTGTCATCAATGGCAAAGGTATCTTTCCATTCGAGGATGCTCCCCTTGACAGACTGTCCTCTTATGGTGCTTCCTCGTGTACATCTAAGACATATAAGAAAAGCATTCAAAAAGAATTCATTTTTGGAGTAGAAATAAATCCAAATCTTTGGCGAAGATATTCAAAGGCTTCCCGTGGAAGTGGTTTTGTAAATATGTCTTCCACTTGTTCTTTTGTGCCCACATACTCAACTCTGATGTTCATTTCTGCAACCTGTTCCCGTAGAAAGTGATACTTCATTGGAATGTGCTTAGTCTTGGAGTGCATCACCAGGTTTTTTGAGATACTGATGGCACTTGTATTATCACAATATATTGGAATGGACTCATCATACTCAACCTGTATATCTATCAAATTTTGTTTCATCCAAAGAACCTGTGTACAACATGCTACTGCTGCAATATACTCTACCTCAATTGTAGATAGAGATACCGATGATTGTTTCTTTCTTAGCCATGATACCAAACACTCACCTAAGTAGAATGCTACTCCACTGGTGCTTCGTTGGTCATCAATACAACCTTCCCAATCTACATCTGTTTAGGCAATAAATGATAGATCTTTTCATTTTGGATACCATAATCCAAAATCTCCTGTTCCTTTGAGATATTTGAAGATCCTCTTTACTGCTAATACATGTGATTCCTTTGGTGCTACCTGAAATCGTGCCACCTGTCCAACTGCTTGCATTACATCTGGTTTGGATGTTTTCACATATAGTAGGCTTCCAATCATTGGCATATATTGCCTTTGATCTATAGACTTTGAATCATCATCTTTGCTCAACTTACAACCTGTTTTCATGGGAGTGATAACTGGTTTGCAATCTTCCATTCCGAACCTCTTTAGCATTTCTCTGATATACTTGGTTTGAGAAATACAAATTCCTTGGTTGCTTTGATGTATCTGAAGTCCTAGAAAGAAGAATAGTTCTCCAAGTAACGACATTTCAAATTCACTTTGCATATCTTTTGCAAATTTCTGGCTTAACCTGTCATCATCACTACCAAAAATAATATCATGAACATAAACTTCAATTAATAAAATATTACCTTGACTTACCTTGATGTAGAGGTTGTTGTCTGCACTTCCTTTTTTGAACCCTACCTGCTGCAAATACTTATCCAGTCTATAGTACCATGCTCTAGGAGCCTATTTTAGACCATACAAGGCCTTCTTTAATTTACAGACATAGTCTGTGTTCTCTGACAACTGAAATCGTTTTGGTTGTTCAATG
Organism: Picea engelmannii; assembly: GCA_009831015.1. Classification (NCBI taxonomy): domain Eukaryota; kingdom Viridiplantae; phylum Streptophyta; class Pinopsida; order Pinales; family Pinaceae; genus Picea; species Picea engelmannii. Next base: position 43,729 of record ML809771.1, on the reverse strand, counting down.
TAGACTTCTTCTTCAAGTTCCCCATTCAGAAAAGCTGATTTTACGTCCATTTGATATACTTTAACATTTTTGGAGCATGCATAAGCTAAAAACAAACAGATTTCTTCCATTCTGGCAATTGGGGCAAATATCTCTTCAAAGTCGATTCCTTCAATCTATGCATATCCTTTACATACAAATCTAGCTTTGTTGCTTGTAACCTATCCATCTTCATTCAATTTATTCTTGAAAAACCATTTTTTGCCGATCACATTCTTATTCTTTGGTCTTGGAACCAATTCCCATGTGCCATTTTTCTCTATTTGATCCAATTCTTCATCCATGGCCTTATTCCAAAATTCATCCTTGTTGGCTTCTTCAAAACAGTTTGGTTCAATTGTAGATAAGAGTGCTAGGTGTGCTTGTTCTGGTGAACAGATTTTTATTTTAGTCTCAACTCCCGCATCTTTGTTTCCAATAATCTGATCTGAAGGATGATTCTTTTGTACTCGTTTGCTAGGTGTCTTTGGAGATACTTGCTGAACTTGCTCTTCTACTTCTGTCGGATTCTCTTCATCTTCATCTTCCTCTTCTTCTTCTTTTTCATCTTCTTCTTCAAAAAGTTGTTCCATTGATTTGTTTTCTTCTTTGTTTGATTCTAGTCTGCCTGTTTCATCAATTGTTACGTTGATGCTTTCCACAACTTTGTTTAATCTTATATTGTAACACTTGTATTCTTTCCTTGTACTTGAATAACCAACAAGTATTCCTTTGTTCACACGAGAGTCAAACTTTCCCATTCTTCCATCTTTTTTTTGATGTAGCATTTGCTTCCAAAAACTCTGAAGTGCTTCACATTTGCTGGTCTTCCTTTCCATAGTTCATAGGGAGTTTTATCAGTGTTGTTTCTGAGAATTACTCTGTTTTGAATGTGAACTATTGTATGCACTACATGTGTCCAAAAAATATCTATCAACTTTGAATCCATTATCATTGTTCGAGCCATTTCTTGTACTGTCCTGTTCTTTCTTTCAACAACTCCATTTTGTTGAGGTGTCCTAGCGACGAAGAATTGTCTTTTTATTCCATGATTGCTACAGTAGTCCATAAATTCCTTTGAGGTGAATTCTCCTCCATTATCCGATCTTAAGCATTTGATTCTTGAATCCATCTCATTTTCAACCATTTC
>ML809771.1:18146-41759 GCA_009831015.1 Picea engelmannii | reverse complement strand
GTCAACATACCAACCATGTTTCTTCTGTTTAGCTTGTAGAGCGACTGTGCATTCTTCATTGCTATATTGATCTTGCTTTCTTATCCATGTCATTTTCTGAGGTTCTTGTTTGTGACTCTGTTGAGGTTCTTTAGGAGGGACTGCCATTCTGCAATTTTTTGGCTATGTGTCCAAAATTGCTACATTTGTAACATTCCACTTCAGTGCTCAAGGATTCAAACCTTTTGTAACTTCTTCTCTGTGTTTCACTAGGTCTTCTTAAATAAACCCTTTGTGTATGGCTCTCAAAGTAGTTATTGTTCCTGTTGTTAGCTCTGCAATTTACAACTTTATGTCCAAAATTATTACAAGCATAACATAAACCAAAAAATATAGTTTAATACCTGGTAGTTGAAGATCTTATGAAAGGAGGTGCTCTTATGAATCCTTCTTCTTCTTGAAGCCTGTCTATCTGTTGTTGATTCTGAAATCAGAATCTTCTCGGTGGAGGAGTGTCCCTGTAATCTTCCTTGTATATCTTTTTATCCCTTTTGATTGTTTCTACATAAATTTTTGGATTTGTTTCTTGCTCTGTTGTTTTGGATCTTGATCCCTTTTCTGTCTAATTGTATCCAAGTCCAGACTTGTCAAGATAAGATTTTTGACTGCTAATAATGTCATAAAAAAATTTTGAGCTATTCTGCATATTTTTCTTTTGAATATCCTTTCTTAGTGTGACAATCTCTGCTTCCAGGTTTCCAATGATCCCGTCCTTTCCTTCTAGTTGTTCTTTGAGTGCTTCTTCAATTATTTTATCTTCTTCCATTTGAATCTTCAATTTTGTAATCATTTGTTCTAGTTCTTGAGTGTCTTTTTTCTTATCTAGTTCTGCTTGTAGTTTCTTGTTTTTCTTCTTTTCTCTTCTGATAAATTCTATGGCACTTATTAGTTCTTCTCGGAAGTCAACTTCTGCCTCTTCAATTTCTTCTTCATATGCTTCTTCATATTCTTCTTCGGAGTCTTCTTTATCAGAGTCTTCTACTACCATGAATAGAACTCTCCCTGTTTCACTGTCACTGACTTCATCTTTATCTGATGATGAGATGTCTTCTTTGGTACAAAAATTTTCTTGAAAACTTTCTTTGTAGTTCTTTTACCTTTATATGTTTGTCTACCTTTTGAGTAACCCTCATCATTTTTCTTTTTCTTATGAGAACATTTGTTAGCAAAATTACCAATACCATCACAATTAAAACAAATTAAAGGAAGCTTACCTCTGTACCTACCGTCAGTTCCCTTGTTCAGTCTTTTGACTAAGTTGGCCACTTCTTCATCATCTTCCGAGACGTTTCTACTGCTGCTATATTCTTCTTTTTCCTTTTTCTTTTTCTTTGATCTTTTGGATGCTTTGAAGGCTGTTTCTTTTACTTCTGGATTTTCCTTTTCAGTTCTCATCTCATATGCTGTGAAGATTCCATGGAGTTCGTCCATGCTTATTGAGTTTAGATCCGATATTTATTCTAGTGCTGATATCTTAGGGTTGAATCTCATAGGAAGAGATCTTAGTACCTTTTGAACAATTACAAATTCTTCGATTTCTTTTCCCAATCCTATGATTGCATTCACTATTTCATCAACTCATTAAACGTAGGCTGCAATATCTTCATCTTCCTTCATTTTTAGTTGTTCGAACTGACCTCTGTAAGTTTGAAGCTTTACTGCTTTGACTTTTGAATCTCTTTCATAAATATTTCGAAGCTTGTCCCAAATCTCTTTAGCAGATTTACAATGTGCAACTTTGGTGAATACCGTATCATTGAGACCATTCAAAAGTTCATTTATGGCTTTGGAATTATTCTCACCAAGTTTCACTGCTTTGTCATTTGTTGGTGGAACCGTTGGTGTTGTGTATCCATCTACAATTGATTGCCAAACTTGAAATCCTTGTGCTTGTATATATGCCTTCATCCTTATGCCCCAAAAAACATACTTCTATCCATCAAATTGTGGTATTCCATTTTTATACGATTTGGTACTCTCCATGATCTACCTTTCAGTGGTTAAACTGATTTCTAAAGGAACCTACTCTGATACCAATTGTTGGATTACTGAGAGGGGGGGTGAATCAGTAATAGCGTAATTATAATCATTTTTATTCAAATGTTATATCAATGTAGAATTGTTATCCAATAATGAGAAGTAATAAATAAACAATCACACACATACACAGTACACCAATTTTTTACGTGGAAACCCAAATTGGGAGAAAACCACAGAATGCTTTTTCTTATATGTCTTAAAGAATTACATTCATTGGAAGCACCAACTTCCTTTGTTTTCCAGCTGCAACTGGAAGGAGGCTCCAACCCCCTAGTTTCTCAGGCTACAACCTGAGGGAAGCTCCAACTCCCCAAATCTCCGGCTACAACCAGAAAGAGGCTACAACCCCCAATGTTCTCTAGCTACAACCACTTGTCCTTTCTCTGTCCTGCCACCCTGAAGTAGAAGTAGAATGATGGACCCACTATCACACTATCACTGTGAGATATACTGCTGTAAACTTGTACCAATAAATATGAACCATGCATCAACCTGTACTTCAACCTATAATCAACCTGTACCATAAACAAGTGCATCAACCATGCACCAACCTGTAATCAACCTTTACCATAAACAAGTGCATCAACCATGCACCAACTTGTAATCAACCTGTACCATAAACAAGTGCATCCAACCATGTACTAAGTATGTTCCAATCATGTGTCAACTACTCATCAACTATGACTCATCAATATGTACCAACATCATCAACTACTTGTCTCAACCATGTACTCAACATGTACCACAACCAAAAGCCCTCATCAATTTTATCATCCAAATATGATTTGTAGCTCTATAATAGACCTGGTGTATATGATAACATTCTTGCAAACCTTCCTTAACTTTAAAAATAAGAGACTATCATTTTCATCAAACGTTTCTTTAGTCTCACATGCCTAGTTTTGGATTAGTCAACAACCCTAACTTGAAGTAATCATACCTTTGAACCTGTAATGCATAAAGCTCTGAAACTGCATAAAGCTCTAAAAATCATACACAATGTTCTTCAGTGTGTTTAATGCAATTCCTCCAAGTGTCACTACTTGGGACCTCTCAGAAAAGGAGTTATAGCAAAAATGGCATACCTTGCTGAATTCTGGCTTATTCTAGAGAGCGACCTTGTAGAGCATGCCCCGCAAAAAATATTTGATGAATTGATCTGAAAATATTAAAAATAATACTAAATACTGTCCCCTAACCAATACATTTTGTCTCACATAATTTGGAGCTATTATGAAGAAGTTATGACGTTTTTACCCGAAACACCTGATTTTGACTAGTTTCAGGACTGGCCACAAACCCTATTTTCCACGGAGTGTAACTCCCAAAATATAATGAACCACAACCTGAATTTGTTACCACAGATACTTGGATATGTTGTCTCACTTGCATAGCAATTTTAGGATCTGAATCATTATATAAAAAAAGTTATAGCGAAAATGATGAGATGACCTGTAAATAACATACCTTAGAAAGCACCATCAAAAGAATTTATACTTCCTTGCATTTCGGCCTTCTTTTTTTCACCTTCACTTAGAATTCGAGTTTATATATCCTTGGTTACCTCAGAAACATATAGATATTCAATATTCTCATGTTTGATTCAAATGAGAGAGCCTTGCCTCTTATTTATACTCTCCAAGTAGCTTCCTTAAAAACATCTTCTAGTTCACTTGGCCCCACTTTCCTTATTTTAGGGTTGGGTCCACTTCAAATTTATCCATTAAATTTATTATTGAAATAATTTATTTTGTATTCAATTTGAATTTTAATACACTCATCACTTCACTTTATTATTTACCTTTTAAAATCTCTTAAACCACTTTGATTACTTTGACCTTTTGGGGCTTCTAGATGACATATGAGGGTCCCCCAACTTCGTAAGGCCATAACTCTCAAACCGTGAGGAGTTATGTGACGTTCTACATACCACCAGAAATGACATGACATGTACTATCCATATAGAATAGTATTATCTAAAAATATATCATAACTCATACCGTTACCCATCAAACAAACGTGGGTCCATTACCCAAACTTGGGGTCTCCAACTTCTCATGGCCATAACTCTCTAACCGTGAGGAATTATGTGACGTTCCACATACCACCAGAAATGACATGACAAGCACTATCCATCTTGGATATTTTCCTTTACAAATTCACTTTCCTTCATTTCATTATTCCACAATTAAGCATGGGTTCTCTTACTCTACAAAGTGTCTTCCCGTGAGGGATTTCACCATAAGGGGACCACTTTGGAGTTCATCCATATTTACTTCTTATCAACCATGAAAAAAAAAATGAGTCATATTTACATCAAACACTATTTGGTACATTACCCAAACCTTTGTGCTACGGGTCTTTCTTCAAGGGTTGACATCAATGACAACCAACCTTAATCAACATATGTTCCCATGAGAAAATAATCCGGACCATGAGATATGAAAAAACAATATAATGAGAAAATAATCGGGCCCATGAGACATGAGAAGCAATATAACTATGAAAATTTTCTTCTTATAGTGCCATGTTCTATCACTACCAATTTTAACAATGCCAAATTTCCAATATTATTGGAAATGCTTGATGGTTCCGCTTAGAGGAGCAAGCCATTTCAATGATTCAAAGGATAGGCCTGATTTATTCACATTTGGATACTTTGTATGGGGTTTTTCCTCATGCTTCCCATTTATGGACTAAACAATCTTATGTGCTTCCAGTTCATTTTTCCATGGCACTGCAAAATTCTATTCATATCCTCATTAGGTGGCATGGATAGATACACATGAGGTTTTTTTGTTTCCTGCCAACACTTGATATCTTTTTTTTTTCTTTTTTTCTTTCTAGCCGATATGCAGTATTGCATTTTCCTCATTTAAGGTAAATTTTCTATGGATTCGAAAGTCATGCAGCATGTAGACATTGTTTTCCTTTTTCTATAGGTATACTTCATATGGAAATTCTTCTAACTTAGGAAGCACATCTTGTAACAAAGGTTGTCTAATTGTATAATGTACGATTGTGTTTCCCACAGTTCGGATGGCAGCATTGAGTCAATGTCTATATATGTAAGGGATTTTTTCACTACATCGTAGACAATCAATTGTACCATAATTTATGAAAGCAGAGGTAGAAGCATGAGAGTTGCATTTGGCACATACAGGCTTGAATTGGGTCAAGTACACATTCGTTGCAACCAAAACACCCTCAACCTGGGCATGTGAGCATAACAATTAGTATATTGAACAATATAATATACAACTGCAAAACAATTTTTTTTTTTGCATAAAATTGGTGAAGGCAATTTGTATGAGCAAAGTGAGGATGAAATTGTAGATGTATACACACAACAATTGTCGAGCTAGTTAGTTTCTTGAGATCTTGTATTATGTTTGTCTCCAATTCTGTTACAAATGTTGCTTGGTTTGTGCGAAAGATCCTTTCTTTAACATCTCTTTTATTTGTTATATTTTTGAAGAGAATAAGTGGAAATTTACCTTTATGAAATTGTTGTTCCATTGAGGAAAACAAATTTGAATAGTTGTCGAACAATCGCAGTTGCAACATGGAATAGTGCAATAGTTGTGTAATATAACCGAGATACATGGACATGTGAAAGTAAAGGACAGAACTGGATATGGAGAACGGTACCATTGCCTTGTCGTTGTCTGACTCTCCATATTTTATGGGGAGAATGTGTTGCGAGCCAAGTTTTTTTGCGAATGTGACAACTACACCAATGGTTTCGATTGGGTAAGTGTCATTTCTCTGTGCAAATTGGATGATTGTTGTGTTTAGTATGAAATGATATTATGAGAAAATCGCGGGAGTTTTTTCCACAATACTTGTTTCATTGAGATATATAATTTGATCACAATCACCATGGTCATATACTGTTTTGGGAAATATATTAAAATTTGTAATGGATATCCCATTACCTGGAAATATATTTTATGCATGTTTCTGGACAAGTTGTTTGGGAATAGTGAGTGCGACTATCACCAGGGTTTCGTTGTCTATCATGTCAGCACACGTAATGGATCTAGTTTTGTTTTCCTTGTCCATGTAGGTGATATAGACGACCATTATGTCCTCGATGAAAACTTGTCCAACTTGGCGACTGTTCAAGCTCTCTATTGATAATATTTTGGGTGTTATAAGTTTAGACCTAATGACATTTTTTGAAAAGGAAAAGTAATGTGAATGGTAGTCTGCATTAGTTTTTTGTTTTCTTTTTTCCTGGCATAAATGTACAAGTAGACTCACAACTTGTATGAAATATGGAGCCAGAGTTTTGCAACCAGACCTGCTAGTCTGCGAAACTTGCACTATGTTCGGTGTCTCACTTCCGCTCATTGATACTTCTTGTGAACTGCAAAGTATGTGTTGTAGATGAAATCAACATATTTATCATGGCATAGATGAATAAATATCTCAAGATATTTTTTTGGTAAACATACGAGGAACATAATGTACGAATCTTTACCTTTGGCCTTGTTGGTCTATTGATGTTTGAGATGATTGACTGGTCATGCCCATGTCACTAGTCCAAATTTTTCTGATGTAAGCATGTGTAGATGAACATCAGAAGGAATAAATAAGCATATGCATTGTGTATTTTCCATAATTGTTCTGAATGTCACATAGAGGGTCAAAGGAGATGAAATATGAAATAGGGTGTCAAGGGATACTCAAGAAACATGAGGAACCAACGGTCAAATTGTATGCCTCAGATTTTTAGATTGCAAAAATGTGTAACAGGGAATAGGGAATTATGGGGGGTTACGACGACCAATTTGTATATCGTGGAACCTCTGAAGCTAGAAGCACAATATTGAACCCGCCAACCTGGGAACCCGCAATCGAAAAAGTGGATGAGTATGGAATGAGGAAACCATCAGTGAGAGTCGTGATATAGAAGCATGATTATAAATGTGAACTCGTGAGTCTGCCAACCCGCACACCTAGACATTTTCGGAAATATGAATAATAAAAGAAACCAGAAAGCGAAATTACGGGAGAAAAACAAAGGGGAATTTCGTTAAGTATAGAAGAGGGAAAAAAATGGAAAATAGAAAGTGGGAAAATAGAAATGGGAAGGGAAATGTTTGGAGGCGGGAAGTCTCAACAAACGCCCATTGTTTCCAAATCATCATTTTCTAGTCCAATATTATATGCACCCACCTGTTTTGTGTGTTTGATTTACTATCATAGTTGGTATACCTTTTTGAAGATTGTACTTCATCCCCCTCTGTTGTGGCATATAAGAATTCATATTCCTGTCCAACTAATATGTTTCTTTCAATGTAGCAATGCTAAAAACATAGTGGACATGAAGGAAAGTGATGTAGACCCCCCTTCTCTCATTGGGGATGCGAACTCTTGGTCTAGGATCGTTCGAATCAAGAAGTCAAATCAACTCTTCGGGCCTTTATTAGACCCCAATCAATATACACAGGTCCCCTTTCCTTCAAAGTGCAGTTTTTGTCAAACTCGTGAGCTCTTTCATGGCCTCTTCGAAGAATTTAAATAATAGACACTAGCTCACCTCGCTAGGTCCTTCGTTAAATACCTATACCAGATCTGCAAATATACTTCAATAATACCAAGAACAAACCATAAACCATTCACCATAACATGAACACAAAAAATAGAGAAAACCCTTGAGGTAGGGTAACACCATATATTAATCCTTATGGAAGGATAAAACTCCTCAAGCAATCCTTGCTTGTACAATCAAAATATTCTTCAATATGTTTCACTACATTTCTTACACTTCTTTATATAGCTCTCTCTATATCCTAGGAACCTTCTCACATTTATTACATCCAACTACCATAGTGGGCCTTTATTAATATAGTGGACCTACTCCACCTTACATTGAATGACCACATTCTCATATATTAAATGACTTCCACTAATAACACATAACTACATTTCCATTGGGTACCTCCCTAGGTATACTACATTCCATTCCCCTTCACATGTTTCATCCTCGAAATGAGAAGAAACCATACAATATGACCGGCTAAGAAATGTAGCCAACTGGTACCGAGTACAACCATCTATCCATCTCAATGGAAGTCGAACATGATGTCTATATTCTACCTTGCCACCTTGATCTTTCCCTGCATCATGTCGAGGTTTCCATGGGATTGTTTATGTGGCTTTAGTGCTTCCCGTAGTGTCGATATTCCTCCATGCACCTCTTGATCAGTTTCCTGTCTGGTGCCCTGTTGGTGCATAAATGTGTTGATGCACATGCCCTTGCCTTGATGAATTTTGTGTCTCTATATGATGTAGATGGCGATATACAAAAAATGTAAGAATTTGTTCTTTTTTCTTCAAATCTGCAACACTTTGTGCCTTTGAGTCAATGACCTCCTTATCTTCCCGATTATGTCCTTTTGTAGACTCTACCGCTGATTCAACTTCAAACTCAGTAATAACTTCTTTGCTAGCTTCCATGTGTCCATCTTTCTTACTAAGAGACACATCCTGCAATGTGATTTTCTTTTTCTTGTACCACAACTTAAAAAACTTCTTTTTCACATTAATAGTAATGGTACCCACTGATTCTATCCAAGGATATCCCAAAACAATATCCACTTCATCCATATCCATAGCATAAAAATATGAATGCAACACATATTTATCCATGGTAATCTTCAAATCTTTAAAAATATGAACATTTTCACCCTCAACCTGTGTTCTTTGAATATTCTTTATTGGAACTTGCAATTTATTAACCAACTGAACATTGATAAAATTATGCATGCAACTAGGGTTAATAGAAACAATGATATTTTCTTTATGAATACAACCATGAACCTATAATATAGATTTTTCACATGAAAATAAACTCTTGGTTCTCTCTTTATCCTTATTTTCTCCATGAGACCACTTGTCTAACAATATTTTTTCAAATTCTCCATTGGAGAGTGTCATCATATCCTTATAATCAAGCGATTTCCACCAAATGGCAGCATCACCTTGCAATTTGAGATCTACCCAATGGGGCCAATTCTCTTCCCATGCTGACTTTATTTATTTAATGAATGATTCAAGACTAGGACCATCACATTTCCCTGTAAAATATATCTTGATATGAAAAACCCCAAAAACTAGAACAATAAGTTACGACATAAAATCATCGCTTTTTCCGGAAAAACCTGAAAAACTGTTGAATTTAAAATTCTCATAACTTTACTTCCCGAACTCCATTTCGGCTAATTTGTTTTTTGAAATTGGGTATTTTTCTGATAGGAATTCAAATACCCAATTTGTTTTGTAAAATTCAGCTCGTAAAGCTACATATATGAATCTGAAGTGCGTCGCCCTCTTTTTCTTCCCTAGAAAAAATTCTGCAAAAAGAGAAAACAAATCTTCCCTTCTTTGGCCAAGGAAAGTGCTCTGATACCAATTGTTAAGTACCTATACCAGATCTACAAATATACTTCAATAATACCAATAATAAACCATAAAACATTCACCATAACATGAACACAAGAAATAGAGAAAACCCTTAAGGTAGGGTAACACCATATATTAATCCTTATGGAAGGATAAAAATCCTCAAGCAATCCTTTCTTGTACAATCACAATATTCTTCACTATGTTTCATTACATTGCTTACACTTCTTTATATATCTCTCTCTATATCCTAGGAACCTTCTCACATTTATTATATCCAACTACCATAGTGGGCCTTTATTAATATAGTGGACCTAATCCACCTTACATTGAATGACCACATTCTCATATATTAAATGACCACATTCTCATATATTAAATGACTTCCACTAATAACACATAACTACATTCCCATTGGGTACCTCCCTAGGTACCCCATATTACCTCCCTAGGTATACTACATCCTTTCCTTCACATATGACCTCGGGTTGTGCCCTCACATAAGCACATGATTGTGGGGTGGCCAAGAGTGGTTTGAGACCACACTGCTTTTCTCCCTACAATTCACTACCAGTTGCCACGTATCCCTTTGGAAATACCATGGTTTCAATTGTGGCCCGCTCTAGGATTTTTGAAGTCCGATCACTTTCTATCCCGACAATCAAGATCTACTGTCGATCTCGTGACCACAGGAGGTGTCTCTTGATAAAAAACTACAATTAAATTCTCTCTTCGGGCTTCGGGAGTTTCAAACTCTTGCGCCTGCTTCTTCCTGAAATGTCTATCTTTTGAAGTGGAAGATCTGCTGGCACCTATCCTCAACAAACGAACGACTCAGGTAAATGCCGACTCTCTGGCCTTCGGGAGTTCCTGTTCAATGCACTCCTTTTTCTCCCATAGTGACTTTTATACATAATGGAAAATATTCTTCCACATGTCCTCCTAAAATCAACGGCTCTGGTCCACTTCAGGACTTCGACACTTTCAACCTCCTCTTTCCTCCAAAGTATTCTGTGCCCGGAGTTCTAGATTTGGCACCACTCATCTACCTCAAATCCACGACTCTTGTCCACTTTGGGACTTCGGCCTTTGAGAGTTTCAACTCCTCTACACTTGGTTTTTCACAAAGCGCTTTCAAATGGAGTCCATGGTCTGTTGACATGTACCTCCCATAGATCAACATCCATGATTACCTTTGGTTCTTCGGGCTTGGTGAGTTTCAAACTCTCCACACTTTCTTCCTCCCAACGTTCTTCCACCCAAAGTACACGATCTCTTGATGCGTGTCTCCCCCTTGATCTAATGAACACTATCCACTTCGGCTCTTCGAGATTCAGGAGTTTCAGACTCCTACACACTCGTTCCTCCCGGATTTATTTCACTCAAAGACAACTGATTTCCACCACGCATCCCTCTAGATCCCACAATCCATATATTCGTCACATACGTCGACTTCCTATCGGAGTGTTACACCTCCGAGCTTTCAGATCTCTCGTCGTGTGCTCCCCGCAACATACGGTTTTGATCTACTTTGGCCTTCAAGACTTTGGGAGTTTTTCACACTCCACACTTGAAATCCTCCAAAGTGACTTTCCCCGAAGTCTCAGATCTGTTGACGCGTGTCTCCTGGGGATCAACGACCTCGATCTATTTCATATTTTCAACCATTTCTCTTTATGCTTGAACACAAGACCTCCAAATTTCTCTTTCTCTGAAGTTATGGATCTTACGCCACCTGTCAACCTTGATGATGGATGACCCCTGTTCACTTCGGGGCTTTGGAACTTCGACAAGTTTGCTCCCCTGTGCACACAAAGGGTTAAGTCTTGACTTTCCCTGAATCCAATGCTTGTTGGTCCTTCATGCCCATATCCAATGGATGTGATCTTTCCTTCTCCTCATGCATTCCTCCTTCGTCCTTGACCCTAATCTAATGATATAGATATCTTCATGTAGTCTATCTGATAGTTGATGTCACTCCTCCTCCTGAGCTTATTTGTGCTCCCGGACTTGGGGAAATTTTGTAAGTGTTCACAGGTTGTGCCCTTTGAACCTTCTTCTATGGAACCAGTTTCTAGGTTTTCGACTCTACTTTTCCTTCTGATCGTTGACAATCAAAATTGACCTCGGCTCTAGCACACACTTGTTCTCTACATGCAAACTTGCACTACTCCTCCCGAGCTTGTGAAATTGAGTAAATTTAATTCTGCGTGCACTCCTTGTGTTGTCTCTCTTGAGATTTTGCTTACTCAAGTTCTAAGGTTTCTGTCCCTTTACTCCTTAAAGGGATTCTTATTCCTTCTCAGAATTTTTTTCTCAATGCACACTTCCAAAGATTACAGAGTATTCAAAAACTCTGTGAGTACCTTCCTCTGACACTCTTCTCTTTGAACTCGACAAAGAGTTCTTCTGTTCACTCTTGCACCTGCTCAATTCCCACCTGGAAGAGCTCTACAGAGTTCTCAGTGAATCTGTCTCTCTATGCTTCCCTTACACAGTTTACCCTCCAAGGTATTCAACGAACTTGAGGTTTCCCTTGAGTTGTCATTGCTTTGGTGCACCCTCTTGGCACATTCTTTTTTGACTCAACATAGTTAGGATGCACACTCCTTGCGTTGGCTACAAAACATCCAATGTTCTATTGTGCACTCCTTGCACATTCTAAAGAAACCAAAACAATATAACAACCTCAACGAAGATAGAGAAGTCTATCTTCCTACTGCAAATGAAACCTGTCACATACATGTACATCATACATAAACAGACACAAATAACATTCATCATATACACATAAATGTATAGAAAGTTCATATGCAGGAAAACTGTTTTCTTCCTATTAAGATGAATATATGTTTACAAATATGTATAGATATTGGACTATCACTGAGTCTCAGTTCTTCCTGCTATTCCTATCTCCTACTAATCTGCAGCTACCATCGTATCTAGTAACATAATCTCCAACAACCTCATTTGGGCATACAATGCATCTACATATACAATAAGGTTCCTAGGGTTCCCTTCGACTAACTATCTTCTAGAAATAAGCTAAATACCCCTTAAGCACTGTTACATTAAAGTATAGGAGTGAAACTCCCATATCACTCATGATCATTCAATCCCAAGCATTTTGATCTTCTTCTTTTTTCAATCAGTTCAAGAAATATTTGCAGGAAACGCCAGTGTTTTGTATTCCAAAATGATTCAAAGGCACGCTAAGGCACTGAGTTGTCTCTCCACGTGTGATTGCTTACGATTCTCCTACATCATACTCCACTCTTGGTAAAATCACGATCTCCTACTCATGGCTCCCTCTGCTATGTTGTTGAGATCCTCCAAGATCCCAAACCTGAAATTGGAGTTGTCCACTTGCCCCTCTTCCTTGTTGCCTCTACTACCATGCTACTCCTGCAGGTCCTCTTCTATTCCATCCTCTTCTGTTGACTCCTTCTTGTGCTACTTCCAACATCAGTCTCTTAATATCCTCTATTTCTTTTTCCATCTGGTCCACTAGCTGGCTCTTCTCCTTCTCCCTCATCTCATTCTAATGCATCTCCTTTCCTTCAATTTCTAACTTGACTTGTTGGATTATCTGACTTTTCATATTTACCCTTCTCTCTAGGGCCTTCAGTTCTTCACACAGATCAACAAAATCCATGCTATATGATACTCTCTCCTCTGCTGTAGGTTCACATTCTATATTTATCTCTTTCTCATTTTTCTGGATGAAATATTTGAGCCATTCCTCTGAATGCTCTTCTCTTCCTACTATTTTTGTAGGTTCTAATTCTTCATGTTCATCTTTTTGGCTGAAATTTTCAAGTAATTCCACCCAACGTTCTCCTTTATCCATCTCTTGGGCACATTGTAATGTGTGCTCTTCCTCCTCCATGGCAGTCTCTTCTTGTTGATTCCTCCTCTCATGCATGCTACTCTATTGTGTATCATCCTTACTAATGGATAGATCAATTTGATCCCCTACATCATCTTCATTTCCTATGGCACTAGTTTACCACTCTGCTGCAAACTCCAGTTCTACAGTCTCACCACTGAGCTATTGCTTAGCTTCCTCCTTGGAAACATTGGCTTATGTCAGCTCCTCTGTTGGCATATCTTTAGCTTGGATTGTTGTTGGATTATTTCCTCATGTGCAACACTTGTACTAGCCTATGCTGAGTTATTTGGAATGAATATTTGAATCCCCCCAATGACCAAAACACTCCTCTGATCCTCCTCTGTCAACATTACTTGTTGATATGAACTCACCTATGAGCTCATTTCCTCTACCTTTCTCACTTGGAAATATGGTATTTCATTCATGTCCTCCTGACAGTCTATGAGATCTTTATTGGATCCCATATCATCACCCATATATCAATATAATAATTTGTCTATGCCCTCCTGGAGTTCATGAGATCTCTAGCCGATCTCATTTTCTTCTCATCACCTAGGTTCCTTCTAATTTTTGTCTCTTAGATGTGAACCACTCTCTCCTCTATGCCACTAAGGTTTTCAGCATGCCTCAACCATTTCCTCACTACTTGCTGTTGCCTTATGGCTAACAACTTATGTACATGACACTTCTCTTTCCTTTTCAAAGGCCATTCATATGTCCAATGCACCTTTTCTTCCTATTGTGTCTTCAATGCTAGCCTCTCCATTCCTGTAGTCAATCTAATGGTTGATGCCGCTCCTCCTCTTGAGATTCTTTTTTCTCCCAGAATTGCGAAAATTTTGTAAGTTTTCATAGGTTGTGGCCTTTGAACCTTCTCCTGCGGAACCAGTTTCTAGGCTCTTGACTACGCTTTTCCTCTTGAGTTTTGACAATGAAAATTGACCTCGGCTCTAGTAGACACTTGCGCTCTATGTGCAAACTTTCACTACTCCTCCTGAGCCTATGAACTTGAATTAAATTCACTTATGTGCACACTCCTTGCACTGTCTCTCTTGAGATTTTGCTTACTCAAGTTCTAAGGTTTCAATCCCTTTACTCCTCAAAGGGATTCTTGTTCCTTCTCAGAAAATTTTGTTCAATGCACACTTGTAGAGCTTACATAGTATTCAACAACTTTGTGAGTACCTACATATGATACTCTTCTCTTTGAACTCAACAAAGTGTTCTTCTTTGCATGCCTTCACTTGCTCAATTCCCACCTGGAAGATCTATACAAAGTTCTCAGTGACTCTGTCTCTCTGTGCTTCCCCCACATAGTTTACCCTCCAAGGTATTCAACAAATTTGAGGTTTCCCTTGAGTTTTCATCACTCTGGTGCACCCTCCTGGCACATTATTTTCTAACTCAATAGAGTTTAGATGCACACTCCTTGCACTGGCTACATAACCTCCAACGTTTTGTTGTTCACTCCTTGCATATCCTAAATAACCCCAAAAAATATAACAACTTAAACGAAGACGAAGAATTCTATCTTCCTACTGCAGGTGAAACCTATCACATACATCTACAACATACATAAACATGCACAAATAACATTCATCATATACACATAAACATACATAAATTCATATGTAGGAAATTTCTTTCTTTTAAGATGAATATATGTCTACAATTATGTATAGAGACTGGACTATCATAGAGTCTCAGTTCTTCCGCTTACTCCTATCTCCTACTAATCTGCCGCTACCATCGTATCCAGTAACCTAATCTCCAAAAGCCTCAGTTGGGCATACAATGCATCTACATATACAAGAAGGTTCCTAGGGTTCCCTCTGACTAACTATCTTCTCGAAAGAAGCTAACTACCTATTAAGCACGGTTACATTAAAATCTAGGAGTGAAACTTCAATATCACTAGCGATAATTCAATCCCAAGCATTTTTATCTTCTTCAGTTTTCAATCAGTTCAAGAAATATTTGCAGGAAACACCAATGTTTCATATTCCAAAATGATTCAAAAGCATGCTAAGGATCTGAGTTGTCTCTCCACATGTGCTTGCTTACGATGCTCCTGCATCATACTCCATTCTTGCGAAAATCA
This sequence comes from Picea engelmannii, assembly GCA_009831015.1. Classification (NCBI taxonomy): domain Eukaryota; kingdom Viridiplantae; phylum Streptophyta; class Pinopsida; order Pinales; family Pinaceae; genus Picea; species Picea engelmannii. The sequence goes on along the minus strand of ML809771.1, from coordinate 26,274 downwards.
TGAGCTTCTGCTCATGGATCCCTCTACTATGTTGTTGACATCCTCCAGGATCCCAAACTTGAAATTCGAGTTGTCCACTTGAACCTCTTCCTTGTTGCCTTTGCTTCCCTATTTCTCCTGCAAGTCCTCTTCTGTTCCATCCTCCTCTACTGACTGCTTCTTGTGATGCTTCCAACATCAATATCTTAATATCCTATATTTCTTTGTCCAACTGGTCCACTGGCTGGCTCTTCTCCTTCATCTCATTCTGCTACATCTCTTTTCCATCAATTTCCAACTTGACTTGTTGGATTAGTTGACTTTGCATATTTACCCTTCTCTCTAGGGCCTCCAGTTCTTCACATAGATCAACAAAATCCATGCTATCTGCTACTCTCTCCTTTGTTGTAGGTTCACATTCTATAGTTATCTCTTTCTCAAGTTCCTGACTGAAATATTTGAGCCATTCCTATGAATTCTCTTCTCCTCTTGCTACTGTTGTAGGTTCGAATTCTTCATGTTCATCTTTTTGGCTGAAATTTTTGAGTAATTCCACCCAACGTTCTTCTTTCTCCATCTCTTGGGCACATTGTAATGTGTGTTATTCCTCCTCCATGGAAGTCTCTATTGATTGATTCCTCCTCTCATGCATTCTACTCTATTGGGTTTCATCCTTATTGATGGATATATCAATTTGATCCCCTACATCATCTTCATTTCATGTGGCACTAGTTGACCACTCTACTACAAACTCTAGTTCTGCAGTCTCACCACTAAGCTGCTGCTCAACTTCCTCCTTGGAAAAATTGGCTTTTGTCAGCTCCTCTGTTGGCATATCTTCAACTTCCTCCAACTTCTCCTCATGATGGAATCTTGTCTCCCTTTGCATGACTGCATCCCGACAGTCCTTTTCTGGTTTTGGATTGTTCAACCAATCCTCCAACATCTTCAACACTTTCTTCCATTGAGTGAGCAATTCATCTGAATGCTCCTCTTTTTATGCTGGGGAAGAAATCAATGTATGCTCCTTCTCCTCCTCTTTGACAATATTTGTTGGCTGTCTTTCCTCTGCTACACCTGCATCACATACACAGTTAAAATTAAAATCATTTGGCCCCATGGCCTCTTTCTTGGATTCCTGTATCATTATTTCCTCATGTGCAACATTGTACTAGCCTATGTTGGGTTATTTGGTAGGAATATTTGAATGCCCCCAATGAAAAAAACACTCCTCTGATCCTCCTCCTTCAGAATTCCTTGCTGCGATGAACTCACCTATGAGCTCATCTCCTCTCCCTTGCTCACCTAGAAATCTGCTATTTCATTCCTGCCCTCCTGACAATCTATGAGATCTCTACTGGATCCCTTCTCATTGCCCATCTGGAAATCTAAGAATTTATCTCTTCCCTCCTGGAACTTCATGAGATATATAGATGATTTCATATACTCCTCGTCATTGAGGTTCCTTCCAATTTTTGGATCACATATTTGAACCACTCTCTCCTCTATTGCACTGAGGTTTTCAGCATGCCTCAACCATTTCCTCACTAATTGTTTATTCCTTCTGGATAACAAAATATGGATAGGCCACTTCAGTTTCCTTTTCAAAGGCCATTCATATGTCCAGTTCACCTTTGCTTCATGTTTCATATTCAATTCTAGCCTCTCCATTCCTTCTCTGATCTCCCTGAGCTCTTTTTCTATCTAATTTTTTTTTTTTTTCTGCTGGTGGTCTCCTCTTTCTCGACCTCTCCTATGGCCTTTAGTAGCCATTTCATTTATATTCCCTCCTGGAAAGTCTGTGGATCACTCTATAATTGAGAGAATATCTAACTTCATCCAGTGTCTCACATGACTATCCATATGTTGTTGTTTGTGTGCAACCATCAATTACAGAGCATCAATACCCTATCTTCTCCCTCTTCTGAGATCCTGCTCTAATACCACTTGATGCATACCCCCCTTCTCTCCTCAGGGTTGCGTGACCTCCCATTCTAGGATAGTTCAAATCAAGGAGTCAGATCAACTCTTCGAACCTTTATTACAACCCAATCAATCTATACAAGTCTCCTTTCCTTCAAAGTGCAGGTTCTATCAAACCTACAGGCTCTTTCCTGGAATCTTCGAAGAATTTAAATAATAGACACTAGATCCTCTCGCTAGGAACTTTCCTTCAAATATGACCTCGGTCTATGCCCTCACATAAGCATGTGAATGCTAGGTGTCCAAGAGTGGTTTGATACCACACCTCTTTTCTCCCCGCAATTCACTACCATTTGCCACGTATCCCTTTGGCAATACTGTGGTTTCAATTACAGTCTGGATTTTTAAAGTCCGATCACTTATTGTCCCCACAATTAAGATCTATTGTTGATCTTGTGACCTTGGGTGGTGTCTCTTGATCAATGGATACAATTAAATTCATTCTTCGGGATTCGAGAGTTTCAAACTCCTATGTCTGCTTCTTCCCAAAATGACTATCTTCCAAAGTGGAAGATCTGCTGACACTTGTCCTCAGTAAATGAATGGCTCAGATGAACTCCATCTCTCTGGCCTTCGAAATTTCTTGTTCAACACACTCCTTTTTCTCCGAGAGTGAATTTTATTTGAAATGATAGATCTTCTACCACGTGTCCTCCTCAAATCAATGACTCTGGTCCACTTTGGGACTTCGACACTTTCACCCTTCGATTTCCTCCGGAGTATTATGTACCTAGATTTCTAGATATGGTGCCACGTGTCCACCTCAAATTAATGACTCTCGTCCATTTCGGGACTTCAAACTTCGGGAGTTTCAACTCCTCTATGCTCACTTTTTCCCGAAGTGCTTTCACTCGAAGTCCACAGTCTATTGACACATACCTCCCACGGATCAATAACCATCATTTCCTTTGGCTCTTCGGGCTTTGGGAGTTTCAAACTCTCCACACTTTCTTCCTCCTGAAGTTATTCCACCTGAAGTACACGATCTCTTGATGCATGTCTCCCGCTTGATCTGACGATCACTGTCCACTTCGGCTCTTCAGGCTTTGAGATTTTTAGACTCATGCACACTTGTTCCTCCTGGAGTGCCTTCACCTAAAGACAATGGATTTCCTCCATGCGTCCCTCTAGATCTGATGGTCCATATCTTCTCTGCCTACGTCGACTTCCTTTCAGAGTGTTACGCCTCCAAGATTCTATATCTCTCGCCACGTGCTCCCCGCAATGGACGTTTGTCACACTCCACACTTGAAATCCTTCGAATTTTGTCACACTCCATGCTTGAAATCCTTCGAAGTGACTTTCCATGAAGTCTCAGATCTTCTGACGCATGTCTCATGGAAATCAACGACCTGGATCTATTTCATCTATTTAGCGATTTCTCTTTCTCCTTGACCACAAGACCTTTGAAGTGCTCTTTCTCTGGAGTTATGGATCTTACACAACCTTTCAAACTTAACAATGGATGACCCCTCTTCACTTCGGGACTTTGGGACTTTGGCAAGTGCGCTCCCCTGTGCACACAAAGGGTTAAGGCTCATGCACTTTTCCTGGATCCAATGCTTGTTGGTCCTTCACACCCAGATCCAATGGATGGGATCTATCCTTCTCCTCGCGCGTTCCTCCTTCATCCTAGACCTTGATCTGACAGTCCATATCTCTTCCTACATTCGATCTGACAGTTGTTGTCGCTACTCCACCTCAACTTCTTTGTTCCCCCAGAATTGGGAAAATTTTATAAGTGTTCACAAGTTGTGGCCTCTGAACCTTCTCCTGCGGAACCAGTTGCTAGGGTCTCGAATTCACTTTTCCTCCTGATATTTGAAAATAAAAATTGAACTCGGCTCTAGTGCACACTTGTGCTCTACATGCAAACTTGCACTTCTCCTCCTGAGATTGTGAACTTGAAGTATTTTCACTTCTGCGTGCACTCCTTGCACTATCTCTCTTGAGATTTTGCTTACTCAAGTTCTAAGGTTTCAGTCCCTTTAATCCTCAAAGGGATTCTTGTGCTTTTTCGACAACTTTTTCTCAATGCACACTTGTAGATATTAGAAAGTATTCAACAACTCTGTGAGTACCTTCCTCTGATACTCTTCTTTTTGAACTCGACAGAGAGTTCTCCTATGCACGCTTGCACCTTCTCAATGCCCACCTGACAGAGCTCTACAAAGTTCTCAGTGACTTTGTCTCTTTGTGCTTCCCCTGCATAGTTTACCCTCCAAGGTATTCAACAACCTTGAGGTTTCCCTTGAGTTTTAATCACTTTGGTGCACCCTCCTAGCACATTATTTTCTGACTCAACAGATTTCAGATGTGCACTCCTTGCGCTAGCTACATAACCTCCAATGTTCTATTGTGCACTCCTTGCACAACCTAAAGAACCCAAAACAATATGACAACCTCAACGAAGACAAATAAGTCTATCTTCCTACTGCATATGAAACATATCACATACATCTACAACATACATAAACACACACAACTAACATTCATCATATACACATAAACACACAGAAATTTCATGATGAATATCTATTTACAAATATGTATAGAGACTGGACTATCACAAAGTCTCATTTCTTCCCTCTACTCCTATCTCCTACTAATATAAAGCTACCATCATATCCAATAACCTAATCTCCAACAACCTCATTTGGGCATACAATGTATCTACATATACAAGAAGGTTCCTAGGGTTCCCTCCGACTACCTATCTTCTCGAAAGAAGCTAACTACCCCTTAATCATTGTTACATTAAATTATAGGAATGAAACTCCGAGATCACTCGTGATCATTCAATCCCAAGAGTTTTGATCTTCTTCAGTTTGCAATTAGTTCAAGAAATATTTATAGGAAACAACAGTGTTTCATATTCTGAAATGATTCAAAGGCATGCTAAGGTGACAAGTTGTCGCTCTACGTGTGCATGCTAACGATGCTCTTGCATCAATAAGTTAGTATGTGGAAAGACATGTAAAAAAAAGAAATATAGTTCTATTTATTTCAATTTAGTAGCAAAGAGAATACAATTCACATGAGGAAAGTTAATATTCAGGAAGATACGTAGTATCTACATACAATAAATTAGGTGCAAAGCAGTAGAACAAGTAGAACACATATACAAACAATAAATGAAATACTAAACAATGGAATATGAAATAAGAGTAGAAGCATGCACCTTTGTATATCCTCTTTTACATCTGCGACAAAGAGTCTATCATCTTCTCCAATTATTCTATTTGTTTAAATGTAGAAATGCAGAAAAATACAATGGACATGAAGGTAAGTTGGTATGCAGGAAGACATGTAAAAAAATAAATAGAGTTCGATTTATTTCAGTGTAGTGGAACAAATAATGCAAAGGACATGAAGATATGTATTATGTAGGAATATATGGAATATCTACATACTATAAATTAGGTGAACACATATACAGACAATAAATGAAATACAAAACAATGGAATATGAAATAACGGTACAAACATGCACCTTTGTATCTCCTCTTCTACCTTTGCAGTAAAGACTCCTTCGTCTTTTCCAGTTATTCTATTTGTTTCAATGTGGGAACGCAAAAAATACAATGAACATGAATGGAAGCTAGTATGCAGGGGAGAACAAGTAATATGTACATACAGTAAATGAGAATCAAATGAATAGAATAAAAGATAGTTAGAAACATGAACCTTTGATTTTCTTGATCCATGGTTGTAATTATATAGATTTTTTCCTGTCCAAAATATATTACAAGCCATAAAAATATTAAGAAATTGCATGGCCATAGATGAATCATTTTGGTTTTGTGCAGCAAAGTATCCAGATATGTTTTGAGACATGGAAATACAATTTTTCAATATCTTTGATGTACATCTCATATTTCAAGTACAAGACAAATTGTATCGTGGTCAAACCAATATGTGTATAGGATAAAGAGGTTGTATTGTGATATGGGCATATTTCACCATATATGGTTAATAAGTGCGTTTTGCACATGTTTTATCTTAACAAAAAGACAACAGACATTGTAATTGCACATGTAGTTGTCCAATTATTTTTTATGCCACTATTTTGTATCCTGTCAACACTGAAGTATCCTAGAATGATAATGGTTTCGTCCAAATGTAAATGGTGTGACACATTTGAGAACACATTCATTATGTTAGCAATGTTTCACACTAAGCAGCATAGAAACTGAATATTGCAATTTGCAATCCACATAACACCACTCTTGCTAGCACTATCTCAGTATCCTTTTCTTGTACAAGAACATTTTGCAAAGGCATGTAGGTATGGTTCAAAGTTAGGAGAAAAAAATGGAGGAAAATTTAAGAGCAAGATAGGCGGGCACGTGATAAGCGTTATATCTTGAATTCATCACACACAATAAATGACAGAAGCACAGGTCCACTTGCGGGTGCAGGACTTGAACACTGCAAAGTGCAAAAAAAATAGCTCCAACTGCTAGCACATGACCTCAACCTTGCAAAGCTGAAGGAAAAAAAAGAAAACAACAAGCAATAAACTAATGAGGAAGCACAAACAAACCCAACTGCATCCATAGGACCTCAAACTTGCAAACTAGAACCAAACAACAATAAGCAGCAACTAACAAACCAACGAAACAAAGAACAAGAAACAACCATTGAACTAGTAAACAACATATGTATCTCCAGTGATTACCAAATTGAATCCCAAGCACAGAAGGAACCCGAAACATATGACGACCATGCAAGTAGAAATAATTAAACATTCTTACATGAAAATTGCAAAAAGTAAAAAACAAAGAACGAATACAAATGAAATCATGGCATCAAAACTTACTCTGCAATGATGAATGGCAGAAGCGTAGGTCAAATTGTGGGTGCAGGACTTGGACCTTGCAAAGTAAAAAAATATCTCCAACTGCAGATGTAGGACCCCAACCTTACAAAGTTGAAGAAAACAAAAGTAAGAAACAAGAACCAACAGGTCGAACCACAGGTGCAGGTCCTCAACCTTGCAAAATTGAAGCAAACAACAACAAGAATCAACCAATGAAACAACGAACAAGAAAGCATCCACCGAACCAATAAACAATGTATGTATATTAAACAATGACCAAATTGAATTCTAAGCATAGAAGAAGTATGAAACATACAATGGCTATGCAATTGGCAGTGGACAACAATATTGTCCAAATTCACTGCAACATTATATGGAAAAATTTGAGGAAAAATGTACTGTGAGAAGCCTATTTAGGTAAACATTTAAGGATGTCAGGTTGTTTAAGGGCCTCGTGGTATGAAAACATTTAAGCTGTTAGGCATGTTTGAAGACCTTGGACTATGTAAAAATTTAAGTTTTCAAGTCTATTCAAGTACCTCAAAAAGAGTTTCAATTCTCTAAACCTTCAGTATGTAAACATTTCAATACAAATAGAAATAATAAAAACATTAAAAAACAATGTCGATGCTCAGAACTTTCGCTATGTGAACATTTTAGTAAAAATGTAATAAAAATTAAAAAAGAGTGTCTAAGGTAAAAAAATTGGATAACTAAACATTTACAACATTGGGAACGACGAAGCTAGCAATAATACCTCCAATATATTCTCCAATGAGACGATGACATATAAGGTTTTTTTTATTATATAAAAAATATTGTTTTTACTTCTATAGTTCGAACAATACAGATGATGTGGAAATTTATAGTCAAAGAACATATTAATATGAAGTCAACGCATTATCCATCGCTATTCAAGAACTAATAATTGAGAGTAATAATATTGTTTCCCTTTAAAGAGTTGGGAGGTCCCAATTCAAGCTCATTTCTAATAATAATAATAATGGAGTACTATTTTCCTTATTATGAGTTACATAACCTTTTTTTTCTCTCTTTTTATAAAATTCTACTTTTCTCTTTATAATAGCTTGCCTTAAGTCCTCTTGTGGTATAATGGTGTTCCTTGGCACTCTCAAGACTGATAGGATGTCCTAAATTTTGAGAGTTATAGGAAGTCAAATTTCTTAACACAATTGTGCAATCTGTGTATGATTGCACAATGTTTTTTAATCTTACTGGCACATATCTGAACTCTATGTCTCTCCTATGTATTCTTTACCACACTAACAATGGATTGCGTATATTTTTTTATATTTCTTCAAATTCATTGGGCCATTTTCATGG
>ML809771.1:0-17821 GCA_009831015.1 Picea engelmannii | reverse complement strand
TATATCCAGTTGAATAAAACATGCCAAAACCTTTTATCCATTTTTGCAGCCTTCTCCGCTCATTGATTCAAAAATGGCTTCAGATGGTGTTCTAGAAGAATATGTGGATGTTTTGTTCCAAGAATTTTCTTACAATCTGATTAGACTTTCACCCGTGGAAGACCCTGCACAGATGCTATACAACCGCAGGACACTCGAAATGATTTGGGTGATGAAATATGAGGCCGTTAACCCATATACCCGCCAACCCTTCCACATTAAGAATGTCACCCCCCAGACTGAGTTGAGACAGAAGATGCACCAATACATCACAAAAAACAAAATCTTAGGCCTTGAAGTTATTCCCGATTATACCAAAGTATTAAAGGAGACTACTTAAATGATTTGGTTTTGTTGGGATTTGGTGACAACGAATTCCTCCATGGATGGATTTGAATCCTATTATTCTGCGTTGGTTGCAACTAAATAGAACAAGTTAGAATATGGATAGGGATTACATTTAATAATCAATTTCTTGTGAATGTATATAAATACATGTAAGCCCATAGAGGCAAAGAGAGAGAGACAGAGTGAGAACTTGCTAGTCTGTTATAATCTCCATGATCTGAATAATAAGACAACCAACGCCTATGCTTGGTGGACGTAGCCCAACGTTTGAGTGAACCACATGAAATCCATGTGTCTATTAGCTGTGTGATTGTTAATTATCATATGTGAATTGTGTTTTCCATATTTACAATTATAACAAGTGGTATTAGAGCTGGTTGGTGGCGTAGACCCCCTAAACCCTCAGGCTGGAGTCCGCACAAGATCTTTCAACTTTGGCCCCTTAGAGTCTGACTGACTCTCTTATTTCCCCTTGGGAAATTGTTCACTCACTCTTTCTGAGTATAATTCATAGGCCCTCCTGAGCTTATGCCCGCGTGATCATTCACCGGCCATGAACTCCATGTTCATCACCCAACTGACATTGGGAATTTTCTCTTTTCTTTTCGGGATACCAGATTTCACGATTTCACGAATCCTGATGTTGGGTGCCTTACCCCTTCAACTTCCAAAACCCGAAATACCGAACTCACGACTCACCTTACCACTAATTTTGGCTTTTCTCTCTTCATAATTTTGGGAGTTGCAATGTCACACAACTCTTCCTCTCGACTCCCGCGGTCCCAAAACCTGAATTACTGAAATCCTGAAAAGTCCATCCTCAGCCCTACTACATTTCGTGACTTCGGGATTTCCTTAGCACTATGTCTCGTCCCCTTGTCAACAAGATTCCCGATATGCCGAAATCCCGAAACATCGAAACACTAGTGTTCCTCTTCCAAGGAAAATCAACGGCTGTGGGTCTTCCCTTGATCCAACAGTTAACGCAATTTCGTGTACCGGGAGTTCGTAAGGCTTATCCTCGAACTCTCTCTCTCCTATACCTTTCGGAACCTGAAATTCCGAAATGACGAAATGGTCTCCTTTCTCGAGACTTTGCAAATCCTATCACGAGGTCTCCTGACTTTCCAACTGTCCCCTCGAACTGTACTATTCTCCTGACGTGGACTCCTACCACCTGTCACTTTTTCCAATTTTCAGAACTTGAACCACCCCTCGATAGCTTCCTTTATTTTCAGCCTTCTGGGTACAGGGAGTTCAAAAATCTTGAACCTAACCTTATGTCATCATGATCCCCAAATTCCCGAACCCCGATTTTCTGAAATGCCAGAACGGACTTTGAACTTCTTCGCGTTTCGTTATTTCGAAGGTTCTGACGTAGAGTGTTCTTCCCCTTATCAACGAGAATGTCGAAAACCCGAATCCTGACATATCGACATATACTCTGGCACGGCCTCTGATTTCAGACTTTCCTCCCTACTAAGTCTTGATCACCCATCCTCAAGACTTCCGAAATTCCAAACTCCGAAGTTCCGAAATTCTGAACTCATGACTCTTTGATTTCACACATGGAACTTGATCAGCTAAGGTTTTGGCTTGCACTTCGGAGTCCCGAACTCCAAATTCCTGAAATGATCTAACGACCTGAATATATCACGATCGATGTTCCACATTGACCCTTCTTTTCAAAGATGGATTTGTGTGATGCTTAACTCCCCGACAACTTCTGCGGATCCTATGGTCGTCGCTATTTCGGGAGTTTTCTTCTGAGAATTCAGACCATTCAATCTCTCCACAAAGAACCTTCTGCTCAAATCAAACCTGTAATCCTTCTCTGGGATTTAGCCTCTACACAACTGCTGGCGCTTCCTACCTTTCTTTTGAATGATTCAAAGGCCCTAACCCTCTTGAGATTCCTTTTGTAAACTCAAGTCTCCTAGAAGGCTTCTGCATGCACTCCTTGCGACACTTCTCGAAATATTTCTGAATATTTGAATCTCTTGACTCTGTGCAACTCTGCAACAACAATCCTTCAATCTCTCAACCTTAGTCTATAGGTTCTAAGGTCTCGACTAGCTTGCGCACACCTTGCATGACTTCTGTGCTTGTCTTGCACTTCAATTGAAATGAGAACAACTATATCCCTCCTGATCTTTCAGAGGTAAACTCTGAATTCTGTCAACGCACTCCTTGCGAACGCTTCACTGCACTCCTTGCAGGAACTCTTAGTCAAGAAGAGAAACAATTGAAACTCATTCCCTTACTCTCTCAGACTTCAAATACTTAACATGAAATCATACATACATAGCATAAAAGAAAATGCACAACAGAAAGATTAAAATAACCATAAGCATAGCATTCAACATGTATACACAGAAAGTATTAGAACACCATGAGTCTGAATCAAAGCTTCATACATTAATCTCAAAACTTCTATACATGGATTCTTCTCTACTACTCTTTGTTTCTCCTCTATGCTAATGTTCTTACTTCTACAATCCCTATTGATTACAAAAGATACAAAGATGAGGGTGTCTATAGTCGTTTTCCCTCCAGCTCCTGAAACTATCTAATATATAATTTTTAAATCTACCTACTTTCATTAACTATGCATAAATGCCTCTACATCCTACAGATGAGAGTGGATCACTCAATATCTATTTACAATATGGAAGTATGCCTTCTTAACTATTTCATTAATGTCTTTGCATTCCAAACTTTCAAAAACATTTAAAACATTTCCAACATGTACCAAAAATGTGATGCCGCTCATCCCTGCTGTCTTCCGCCTCCATGCTTGCTTGCTGCTGACGATGCTCCTGCATCATACTCCGTCACTTGAAAAGTTTTCATGGAATCCTGTTCATGAGCTCTTGCACGGTCTACCCATGTTTCTAATTTCTTCTTCATTTTCCCAGCTGACATCTTCAACTGGATGTCCCTTCCATTTGACCAAGTATTCAAAATACTCTTTTCTCCTAGTCTTCTTGCTAACTCTCTTGTCAAGTATACTTTCCATCTGTGGCTTTTCATCTACAGGCATTTGTTTAGTCCACTGAACCTCGGTTTTTTCACTTTCTTCTTCAGCTCTATAAGGGTACAAATCCGAGATGTTGAATATCGGTGAAATTCCGATCCCATTGGGTAATTCAATCTCATATGCGTTTGCCCCAAATTTCTTTATGATTTTGCATGGACCAATCTTCTTCATTTTCAGCTTGTTATATGTTCCCCTTGGGAACCTTTCCTTTCTCAGGTGTGTAAGAATCAGATCGCCAACTTCAAACTGAAGTTCTTGCCTGTGTTGATCTACTCTACGCTTGTACTCTTGATTCTAATTTTGCAAACGCTCCTTCACTTGACTGTGAAGTTCTTTCATTGCTTCTGCAAAATCCTCCACACTAGCACTTCTAGTTTCATTCTGTTCTGAATCTTTCAATTTAGAAACTCCTCTTGGCTGCATTCCATAAACAATCTGAAATGGACTCCGCCATGTGCTTCTGTTGTGTGAATCATTGTAGGAAAATTCCACTTGTGGCAGAATGTGATCCCATTGACTGTGGTATTCAGTCACTAGGCTCCTTAGCAAATCTCCCAAGCTCCTGTTTACAACTTCTGTCTGTCCATCCGTCTGAGGATGATAAGCTGAGCTAAAAGACAAACTTGTCCCCAACTTCTTCCATAAAGTCCTCCAGAAATGTCCCACGAACTTGGTGTCTAGATCTGAAACTATACTTCTTGGTAAGCCATGAAGTCTGACAACTTCCTTGAAAAACAAGTTCGCAATATGAGTTGCATCGCTGGTTTTCTGACATGGTATAAAATGTGCCATTTTTGAAAATCTATCTACGACCACAAAGATTGAATCAAACCCTCTTTGCGTTCTTGGCAGTCCCAATATAAAATCCATGCTCACTGCATCCCACAACCTCTCTGGTATGGGTAATGGCTGGTATAACCCTGTGTTTTGTCTTTTTCCTTTTGTGTGCTGACAAATTCTGCATCTGTCCACAAATATTTTGACATCTGTCCTCATCACATAATATTTCATCCTTATATCCTCCTATTTTAAATTCAACTAAACATTGTTTAGTGGCATTTACCTGATGTCCCTTTTGTAGCCACGAAACTCTGTATGGGCTTGGATGTTCAATAGTCTCCAGCTCCAACTTTTCTACCATCTCTGTAGAAACAAGATTGTCTGTGCTACCACTGTCCACGATGACTTTGCATACCCTGTCTTTGGTATTGCAAGCAGTCCGAAAAAGTCTGTTCCTTTGGGTTGGGTTCTCCGCCTCCTTCTCTGGTGTTAAGAGAACTTTTCTCATCATTAGTGATCTTTTGCCCTTAGCATCTTCTGCCTCAACATTCCATCCCTGAGCTTCGAAAATGTGAGTTTCACCTCCTTCTTTCTTCTTATCTGGACATTCATAAGATTTGTGTCCATTTTTTCCACAGGTAAAGCATTTTATTTCTCCACCTCTGCCTCTTCCTCTTCCTTTGGTTCGAGGAAAAGTATTTCTATCAGCATACGGTCCTCTCTGTGACATTCCACCTCTCTTAGTTTGAGTTTGAGGTTTCTTCCACTCTTCTTTAGGTTTTTTATTTTTGTCTTGGGCAATTGTTTTGCCTCTGGCTTGACTTCTGCCTCGCCCTCTATGACCTTGCTTTCGACTCAGCTTCTCTTCAACCTTCAGAGCCATATGATAAGCTTCCTCCACATTCCTAAGGGTCATCATGCTCATCTCGTCTTGAATGTCGTATCTTAGACCATTCATATACCTGGCAGCTTTTTCATCGTCACTTTCCCAATGACCCGCTCTGATGTTTATCCTGTAGAACTCTTCAGTGTATTCTTTCATTGTCATCAGTTTCTGTCTCAAGTTCTGCATTTTGCGAAATAGAGTAATTTGATAATCCTTGGGTATGATTTTTTCCTTCATCTTCGCAACCATTCTATCCCAACTCTTGATTTTATGCTTACCTTTGTAGCGTCTGTTAGCCTGCAGTTCATCCCACCATAATGTTGCATGTCCCTTAAGTCTTGTGACAACATGTTTGACCTTCTTGTCTTCCTCAAAATCCTCATATTCAAAATATTTATCCATAGCTGTAATCCAGTCTAGAAGCTCTTCAACATCCTGGTTTCCTTCATATACTGGAATGTCCATTTTTTCTCTAGCACCTATCCTTGCAACAACCCTGAATAGGCGTTCCTCTGCTGCATCTTCGGCTACAAATTCTTGATTTTCATCTTCATTTTCACTTTTAGATTCGCTGATATCCCCAGCATAAAATGTGCACCTCTGTGTCGTTTCCATGGCATCAAGTCTGACACATAATTCATGCATCTCTCTTTCCCTTGTCGGATTAGGTAATTGTCTGTCTCTTCTTCTTGGAATTTCTCTTTCCTCTCGTGGGTTAGGTATTTTCCTGCCTCTTCTTCTCGACGACATGGCTGCAAAATTCCCCTTTTCCCTGCTACAGAAAGCAAATAAATCTTTCTAAGATCTGATACCACAACTGGCGTAGACCTCCTAAACCCTCAGGCTGGAGTCCACACATGATCTTTCAACTTTAGCCCCTTAGAGTCTGACTGACTCTCTTATTTCCCCTCGGGAAATTATTCACTCACTCTTTCTGAGTATAATTCATAGGCCCTCCTGAGCTTATGGCCACATGATCATTCACCGACCATGAACTCCATGTTCATCACCTAACTGACATTGGGAATTTTCTCTTTTCTTTTCGGGATACCGGCTTTCACGATTTCGTGAATCCTGATGTTGGGTTCCTTACCCCTTCAAATTTCAAAACCCGGAATACCAAACTCACGACTCACCTTACCACTGATTTTGGCTTTTCGCTCTTCGCAATTTCGGGAGTTGCAATGTCGCGTAACTCTTCCTCTCGACTCCCGGGGTCCCAAAATCCTGAAAAGTCCACCCTTAGCCCTACTACACTTCACGACTTCAGGATTTCCTTAGCACTATGTCTCGTCCCCTTGTCAACAAGATTCCCAATATGACGAAATCCCGAAACATCGAAACACTAGTGTTCTTCTTCCAAGGAAAATCAACAGCTGTGGGTCTTCCCTTGATCCAACGGTTAGCACGATTTCGCATACCGGGAGGTTGTAAGGCTTATCCTCGAACTCTCTGTCTCCTATACCTTCTAGAACCCAAAATTCTGAAATGCCAAAATGGTCTCCTTTCTTGGCACTTCGCAAATCCTATCGCAAGGTCTCCTGAATTTCCAACTGTCCCCTCGAATGTACTATTCTCCTGACGTGGACTCCTGCCACATGTCACTTTTTTCGATTTTCGAAACTTGAACCACCCTTCGAAAACTTCCTTTATTTTCGGGCTTCCGGGTACCGGGAGTTCAAAACTCTCAATCCTAACCTTATGTCATCATGATCCCTGAATTCCTGAACCCCGATTTGCCAAAATGTCGGAACACACTTTTGAACTTCTTCACGTTTCACGATTTTGAAGGTTCTGATGTAGAGTTTTCTGCCCCTTGTCAAAGCGAATGTCGAAAACCTGAATCCTGAAATATCGACAAATACTCTGACGCGACCTCTGATTTCGGACTTTCCTCCCTACTGAGTCCCGATCACCCGTCCTCAGGACTTCCGAAATTTCGAACTCCGAAGTTCCAAAATTATGAACTCGTCACTCTTTGATTTTGCACATGAAACCTCCTTTCGTGTTTCAGGAACTTTATCAACTAAGGTTTTGGCTTGCAATTCGGAGTCTCGAACTCCAAATTCCCAAAATGATCTGACAACCTAAACAGATCATGATCAACGGTCCACGTTGACCCTTCTTTTCGAAGATGGATTTGTCCAACGCTTAACTCCCTGACAACTTCTGCAGATCCTATGGTCCTCGCTATTTCGAGAGTTTTCTTTTGAGAATTCAGACCGTTCAATCTCTCCTCAAAGAACCTTCTACTCAAATCAAACCTACAATCCTTCTCTTATATTTAGCCTCTACACAACTACTGCTGCTTCCTTCCTTTGTTTCAAATGATTCAAAGGCCCTAACCCTCTTGAGCTTCCTTTCACAAACTCAAGTCTCCTAGAAGGCTTCTACACGCACTCCTTGTGGCACTTCTCTAAATATTTCTGAATATTTGAATCTCTTGACTCTGTGCAACTCTGTAACAATAATCCTTCAATCTCTCAGCCTTAGTCTATAGGTTCTAAGGTATCGACCAGCCTGTGCACACCTTGCATGGATTCTGTGCTTGTCTTGCACTTTAGTTGAAATGAGAACAATGATATCCCTCCTGAGCTTTCAGAGATAAACTCTAAATTCTGTCAACGCACTCCTTGCAGACGCTTCACTGCACTCCTTGCAGGAACTCTTACTCAAGAAGAGAAACAATTGAAACTCATTCCCTTACTCTCTCAGACTTCAAATACTTAACATGAAATCATACATACATAGCATAAAAGCAAATGCGCAACAGAAAGAGGAAAATAACCATAAGCATAGCATTCAACATGTATACATAGAAAGTATTAGAACACCATGAGTCTAAATCAAAGCTTCATACACTAATGTTAGAACTTCTATACATGGATTCTTCTCTGCTACTCTTTGTTTCTCCTCTATGCTAATGTGCTTACTTCTACAATCCCGATTGATTACAAAAGATACAAAGATGAGGGTGTATATAGTCATTTTCCCTCCAGCTCCTGAAACTGTCTAATCTAGAATTTTTAAATCTACCTACTTTCATTAACAATGCATAAATGCCTCTACATCCTACAGATGAGAGCGGATCGCTCAAGATATGTTTACAGTATGGAATTATGCCTTCTTAACTATTTCATTAATGTCTACACATTCCAAACTTTCAAAAACATTTAAAACATTTCCAACATGTGCCAAAAATGTGATGGCGCTCATCCCTGCTGTCTTCCGCCTCCATGCTTGCTTGCTGTTGACGATGCTCCTACATCAATTGGAGGAGAGTTAAATTATCAAAGGAGCCGTAGGAGTGAATTCTGTGTGAGGTGCGTTGATCTCCACATTTCCGCAGGTCCCTCTTCTCGAACGGTGAAACGTCATATTAGTCATCCTTCACACGCAAAAAAAAACCTAGAATTGTTTCATGCCCTCTATGTAGTATAGTGCGACGACATGCAAATAAAAACCTGGAATTGCCTCAGTCCAGCTATGTGGTACAGTGTGACGACTCCTCACTCCAATGGTAGCTTGAGGTGTGGAGACTTCCTTTAAATTATTCGCATGGTAAATTTGTAAAAGCCATGATCTCCTTTAATGTATTCACATACTTTATGGTATGGCATAAAACAAAGTCATGATCTCCCAAAGATATGATTCACGACTCCTTTTTGAAAGTTATTCAATTAAACCTTTTATTAAACATTTTGGGTTAATACTATTATTCCTCCACATTTAGAAGGGTTTTATAAGTAGTGGACATTAGGAGATTTTGCGCTAATGGCTAAAATGCAGAGTTTGAAGTTTGAAGTTGAAAAGTTCAGCGGTAAAAGAAACTTTGAGTTGTGGAAGATTAAGATGTGGGATTTACTGGTGCAATAAGGGTTGCAAAAAACATTGGCAGACATGTCAAAGAAACCAACAACCATGATGGAATGGGAATGACAAGATCTGGATGCGAAATCTCTTAGTACCATTCGTTTATGTCTGGTGGATGAGGTTTTGTTTAATATCGTAGGAGAGTATACAACATCAGGCTTATGGAGCAAGTTGGAAAGTCTATATACGACGAAATCCTTGACGAGTAGAATTTACATGAAGAGATAGTTGTACAGTTTGTGGATGAAAGAAGGTACAAAATTTGTTGACCATTTAAATACCTTCAATACCCTTATAGTTCAATTGACTAGTATGGAAGTTAAATTTGAAGATGAAGATAAGGCTATTACACTATTGTGTTCATTGCATGAGTCTTGGGATAATCTAGTCACCTCTATTAGTTTTAGCTCAACAAATGTTTTAGATTATGACTCTGTTGTGGGAGCTTTGTTGGCTGAGGAGATGAGGAGAAAATCTAGTAAATAAACCTCAATTTCAGAGGCGATGTTGGTTTAAGGTCGAACTAAAGAGTAGAATGAGAGAAGTTTTTTCTCGATCTAAGTCAAGAAACAAAAATGGTAAATAAAAATGCTGGTACTTTGGCAAAACAGGACATCTCGAGAAAGATTGCTGGAAGAGAAAGGAATCTAAGGAAAACTCTATGAAGGAAGCAAATTTGGCTGTAAAAAATTCAGGTATGACTGATCAAGTTTTATCCGTTTCTAATAATTTACAATATCAAGTAGAATGGAAGTTAGATTGAGGTGCCTCTAACCACATGTGCTCACATAGAAATTGGTTCATTTCTTACCAATCTGTTGATGAGGGTGTAGTGTTTATGGGAAATGACATTCCCTGTAAAACTGTTGGGGTTGGTAGTATTAGAATTAGGATGTTTGATAGTATTGTTAGGTAATTAATAAATGTTAGATATGCACCTAAGCTTAAATCAAATTTGATTTCATTGGGAGTGTTGGATTCTTGTGGATATAAGTATGCAGGTCAAGGTGGAGCACTCACAGCATCGAAAGGTAGTTTACTAGTGATGAAGGAAACAAAGGTCGATAACCTTTATAAGCTGGAAGGGAGTACTGAAATGGCATATGAAGTGACAGATGTATCTTCTTGTTTATGGCAGAAGCATCAAGGTCATAAGAGAAAGAAAAAATTGCAGGTACTGGTAAGAGGTAAATCATTTCCACACTTAAAATCTTTGTTTCTGAATTCCTGCTTGTTTTATATCTCTGCAAGTTATGATGGTGGTATAAAGGGATGTTGTGTGTGGGATCCTAATTCTCACAAGGTCATCATTGACAGAGATATAGTATGTATGGAACAACCAAAATGGTTGATTCAAGATCGCAACGGTAAATTTGTTTGCATGCTAGAAAATTCATTGTATGGCCTATTGGTACCCACACAAATATACAAGAGGTTTGAATCCTTTATAGTGAGTCAAAAATTTTCATAGGGTAGGAATGACTATACAGTTTATAGTGCATTCACAGTCTTGATGTTCTTTGCTAATGATATGCTCGATGCAAGCTGAAGCATCGATAAAATCAGTAAGAAAATGACTCAGGTGGATGGGACAATTCATATGAGGGATCAAGGAGCAGTAAAACAAATTATGGGCATGGAAGTACAAAGAGATGGTAATGGTAAGCTCTGGTTGGAGTTTAGTATGAACATTGTAAAACCAGTTTTTATCCCTCTTGCTTTCCATTATAAGTTTTCTTCAAGCATAGGTCGTGTCTATAAAGAAGAAAAGGTTATGTCTCGTGTAAGTTCAGTAGGAGGTATTTTGTATGTGATGAAATCGTTAATATCATATGTTTCACATGCTAATGATGTTGTCAGATACGTGACAGATTCAGGTGTTGCAGTGAAATGGGTGCTTGAGCGTTTGAGAAGCAAAAATGTCACCTATAATGGTTACACTTAGATAGTCTATGACATTTGTAATGTATATTTTACAGGTGTTTTGGATAGAAGGAGATCTATCACTAAATATGTTTCACAACATAGTTGCAGAAGACATGTTGGAGTTGGAGTGACCCCTTAGGAAATCCAAACTCGTGCAAGTCACACAGGTAAAATCATGAAACCGGTTTTATTAGAGAAGCTGCAGTGGTTCTTGGCTTCTCTTGGCTTGCAAAAAAGGTGATGAACAAAAGGAAGGAGCAAGGTATCAGGTTAATTGTTTTCAAGGTGGAGATTGTTGGGATTTGGTGGCAACGAATTCCTCCAAGATGGATTTGGATCCTATTATTGTGCGTTGGTTGCAACTAAATAGACCAAGTTAGAATATGGATAGGGATTGCATTTAATAATCATTTTCTTGTGAATGCATATAAATACATGTAAGCCCGTAGAGGCAAAGAGAGAGAGAGAGAGACAGAGTGAGACAACTTATGCCTATGCTTGGTGGACGTAGCCCAACTTTTGAGTGAACCACGTGAAATCAATTTTTATTAGCTGTGTGATTGTTAATAATCATATGTGAATTGTGTTTTTAGCATTTACAATTCTAAGAGGTTTCCCATTATGGTCGTTTTTCTGAGAAGCAGGAAAAGATGAAAGATGACTGGAAGGTCCTGTGGCTAAAGGTCAATTTGATCTGTCTTACAAATATTTATTCTAGGTGATTGATGCACATATGCTATCAGAATGGTTCTCTTCATGTGATGACACCAAGGAAGTGTGAACTTTCCAGGATAGTTGATATCATCGGATTGAGACACAATGATTTAGAGATGATACTGGAAATTATGTAAAACCACTTGTATACATTCTCTCTAACCTTGCAGATTCCGATTATTTGAAAATTGAGAGCATGGTTTTAAATATTTATTGTCAGATGTTTTATTACGGCATCGGTCATGTTGTTGACAACAAGGGGATGTTTCGGCCTTGTGTCATATTCATCATGCTAAAATTGTTAGGACACGATAATAATCATGATATAACAGATGAAGACCTCGACAACGACACATCAATCCTCCAAGCTTCCCGGATGTGCAAGAGGGATGCTCTTTTATATTTTCAAGATTACGTGGACGTTCTCATCCAGGCAGTAACACTTTCCATATCCCATTTCCAGGATCATGTAGCAGTAGCTTCCCGAGGGATCCAATTGATTTCTACTGGTATAACACTTATGCGAGGGCTCCAATTGATCCAATGCATAGCTATGGTCGAAGATAATAACTATGACTAGGAGAAGGAGAGGCTCCAAAGATTGGACATAGTGAAACATATTGTTGGAATGCTGGAACTAGTGGTTGCAGGTTTTGAATTCAGTCCATTTCACGTGCAACTATTGCATTGACACATATTTCATGATATAATTTGTTGTAAATTTTTTTTCTTTTCTGAAAAGATTAAGTAGAGACAGATGTAATGCCTAGTTACCAACTCATGTAACAGTAAACTAACTAACTAACTAGTTAAGGATGTAATTATGTATTTTCCTTAACACTCCCCCTTAATTACATCCAGGAAAAACTATCACTATCACCAGCGTATGCAATAGACTTCACACTCCCCCTTAAACAAAACTTGGTCCCGAATCTGAGATTAATATCTCACATTTCCCCTGTTAATCGAAGATTCAAATTCTCCGATACAATCATCAAGTTAGCATATGAGTAGACACCCTTGTATCTACTAAAGTGGACTTAATACCACATTCTTTTACCAAAGTGGAATTAATACCACATTCCTCTACCAAAGTGGACTTTATGCCACATTCCTTCTGGTTAGTGCCTCAAGTTGCTTGAAACTAGGGATAGTTGTGATGTATCATGGAGAATGCTTCATGCTGCTCGAAACCAAGGATACATGCTACATGATCACATATTGATCTATGTAGGCCTAATTCAATCAAGGCTTACTGAACATGGGGAACAAAGCTTGCCTATAGCAAATCTCAAAACTTCTCACAAATGGGACCAAAAAAACTTACTGAAGTGTCTACTTGGGTGTCGGGTACAACTGAACATGCACCCCTCAAATTACAACAATTCATTTCTTTTGTATTTGCTGATGAATGAAAAAACCAACAATTTAGTTATATTTTGTTGCACGTCTCTGCCCATCTTTCTTCTTTGCTACTTTCATGCAGTTTTTACTGCTCAATAATGCAGAAACGTTGTCCATAGAATGGCTCAACCTCAACGATTTTGTCTTGCGACTTCGTCTCCTTCGAAGCCTCGATCTTATGTCTTACAAACAATTTGCTTCATGGCGAATCTTCTTCATCAGAACCTACTTCTTCGATTCAATGATATTGACTCTCGCCTAACTGAAATTTGTTTCTTCGATTCACTGAAGTTGCTTCGCTCTTTGCAAACTTCTTAATAAAAGTCAAAATAAATCTGAATTTTTCCTCTTGAATTTACTTTCATCTTGGATTTTCATATTCTCCTGTCATTTGTTAGAGTAGCTAATTCTAACAAAACAACTACATTAGTATTGATTTAGCTAAGCTCAATACCTTTTTACATTTCAAATTCCAAGACATGTAAAAATTAAATTCTCATAAACCCTTCATTAACATATTCTCATTTTTTTTAGGTGAAATATGAGTTGTTGTTGCTGGCCACATAACAACAAACTCGTTTTGTCTTGGCTCTCTCCACTTTCGCCACTATGGTTCTCTCCACTTGCTCCACTATCAGGGTTAAATTGCCGCCAAAATACTAAATAAATCTTACTGCTGGATTTTTATAAATTATGGTATTTAATAAATTCCCCCAATAAATTCGAATTCATTCTTGAAATTCATTGGAAAATAAAATAAAATTCATTTCTCTTCAAATAAATCCACTTTTAAAATAATACCTTTGCTTCTCCAGAATGGAGACTCAATCCTTTTTTTTTTTTTCACAAATAAATATATTGTTTTGAAAAATATATTCTAAGTCAAAAAGAAAAAATAAAAACTAGCAGACCTTTCAACATATTGTAAACTTTTGTGTTCATCCTCCAATACGTGCTTCATCCAAAACCAAGTTGATGCAGACTCTACACAAAACCCTCATCACTTTTAAGCATAAGCAAATGAAAATTTGAGTCTTTAGGATCTTTACCAAATCGTTCCAAGTTTTGGGGTCCGTTGGCCGGATGTAATTAAGGGGGAGTGTTAAGGAAAATACCTAATTACATCCTTAACTAGTTAGTTAGTTTACCGCTACAAGAGTTGGTAACTTTGTAACGTCTTGTAACCATATTATGTAACTATAGATGTTCATATTAATAGAATACACATCAATAGTGTAGTGTGTTGCATCAAATCTGTCTCTTCTTAATCTTTTCATGGTATTAGAGCGGGTCTGGGCCTCAGTCCATCATTGAAGGGCCCAGAGACCCAGGGTTATGAAAGTATCTTCGTTTGAAAGAAGAGGATTGAATTTTGAAACTAATGCTATTGCTGCATAGCAGGGAAGTAAGTGATGAATACAACCTTTTTGTACACGCAAAAGATTAAAAAATTCGGTTGGAACTTCGTGCAATCTAAGTATACCATCGAGAGTTTCACTCACTGAGGAAAATGCACAGAGAGAGCCAAAGCCGGTCGAGTGGTGGTTGAATTCTGCGAGGCTAGTGTTGTGGAGTCGGCCGCCGGAGGTTGTCACCATGAAGTCAGCCACCGGACCCCAAAACTTGGAACAATTTGGTAAAGATTGTAAAGACTCAAATTTCCATTTATTTATGCTTTTAAAACTTCTATGAAAAATGGTTGCGTGTTGATCATTGTAAGTCCTGGACGATATATTAAAAAGGAAAGTCCCGGGCGATATATTAAAAAGGAAATATATTAAAAATGATTGGAAATCATTATAAGGAGGAAGTACAAAGTTGTGTAAACCTTCGTGAAAGATCAGTTGGTTGGGTGGAAGAACCATTGTGGAGATTGACTGAATGACCTTGGAGTCACCACGGTAAAGAAATTTCCAGCCATGTAAAAAAGATAGAAAAGAAACATCCTTAACACTCTTGAATTTTTTATGTGTATTCTATTAATATGAACATGTATTGTTATATGGTTACAAGACGTTATCGAGTTACCAATTTTTGTAACGGTAAACTAACTAACTAACTAGTTAAGGATGTAATTAGGTATTTTCCTTAACATTTTCTACTACTAGAATTGTGTGCACAATCATTTTTTCATATAGTTCCGACTTTTTTTTCCTTAAACTTTCAATTTTACATGTGAATACTTTCCAATTTAATGGTCTGTCATTCAAACAAGGGAGATAGATACACAACAAATACACAACAAGTAGTCCTATCTTCAATAGTAAGGTTAGAGTACTTAGCCAACATCATAATGTTTATAGATTAGTTGGGTATTGTATTTTCTTCAATTAACTCTACAATTTAACTAGGCATTGTTATGAAGCCATAACCTTACCCAATGGAAATTGATGTCAAAAAATCGCTGTTTGTTAATGACTTTACAAGATATGTAAATATTTAAATTTACAACTAACCAAACAAAATATTAAAATATATCTAAAAGATCAAGTATACAAAAAAAAATATCCAAACTAAAAATAAAGTCCGGGAAAACATCCAAACTGGAGTTGCAAAACGAATTACAATGTACCAAAAAAAAAAATAGTGTGCGTGGAGTTGTGTAATTCACTGTAATCATTTCACAAAATATTAAAGAAAAACTTAGTAATATAAATTTGAATGTATTGAACATACATGTAAATACACATGTAACTCAATGGCATGGAAGAGTAGCATGCAAGTTATCTTCAGGATTAACCATGAAACTTCGTGGCCATTTCTTCATTAGTAAATTGAATTTGACATTTCTTGAAATTGACATGAAGGATGGTTCGAATATTAAGCATGTTATTTAATAAATTTCATGGAAATTTGTATTTATTGTTATTAATAAAATCATGTGCAAGCTTCTTGACTTGTAAATTTTCTTTTTTTATGGACAAATGTGAGCGACAAGCTTTTAAATATAATAAATACAAAAAACAGATGGAATACAGAGATGACTATGACTCAATGAGTGGGAAACATGATGAAGTTATCTCAGAGAGTAATTAGAAAAGTGTAAGTGGATTTTTTCAGAGAGTAATTAGAAAAGTGTAAGTGGATTTTTTCACTTACATTGCCTAAAAATCAGGGATTTCTAAAAATGCAAATTTTCAAGGAAGGAAATAAATTCAATGAAAAGTCATAGGAAAAAGAAAAAGGATATATATTGTTGAAGAAATAATGGAGAAATTAGAATATTGTTAGGAAGAGGTTATTGACTTGTTAAGTTTGTTGTTCTACAACTATATATGTAATGGATATCTAATCAATGATGTAGAGTATGTGAGGGTAGGCTCACTTGTGTGAGCCCTTATGGCCTCACCATCTTGTTGTGTTATTCTCCAATTTCAAGTTAGTAACAGATCATGGTGTGAAGTTGAGTAATGACAACGTTGAGAAGAGAAGTCATATCCGCTTGTTGTAAGAGTCAAATCCACTGGTTAAAGAGCAGCTACGCGGAAGTCGTGGAAGAAAGGAGAATCACTGCTGATTTGATTGCCAGGAGAGAAAAGACGGAGAGAGAAGGACCTGCAAGAGAAATTCCTGGAGAGTGGAGCCAAAGAGGGCCTCGAAACCAGGAAGGAGAAGAAGTCACCATAGAAAATGACTGATTTGCAAGAAGGTGATCAGGGGGCGCAACCTCGTCTGCGACACTCCAAACTTCCCCTGCACTTGTTTGTTGCTGAGTAATGTGACTATTCTCTAAAAATATTCCTCGAGCAAAGGAGAACAATGGAGAGAAATTGCTACTATTATTGAGAGGACCTTCGAAATCTGTTGTGTGAAAGTTGCCTGCATGTAGAGGCAATCGTTGTTGGGTATTGTGAATTGGTGCCTATGTTGGAGCATAGACTGCGTGAAGTCTCATATCTGCATAAAGTCATCATTGCTTGAATCGGTGTGAAGTCAGTGCCAGAATAGAATACTATTGTTTGGAAGACTAAGACGTTCAAGAGTATATGAGTGATGAGGTGACACGTGTGAAGGATCTTGCAGCTTGGAACTGTTGAAGATTATTCTGTGTAAGAGGTGTGTTGAGTTTGAAGTCGACTTTGTCAAGCGATAAAGGATGGAGAAGACCGATGGCTCTTCCCAATATTTTGTGCATCCTTCTCATTTGCGTGTGACCCAAGTGATCTACTAGTGTTCTGCATGGAGACAACAAGACTGACGTTCATCACTATATTGAGTTGACCTAGCATCCACCATGTTCTTTGCAAGACGACGACATACAAATCGTCATGTCCTTTCTAGTCGAATAATTTGGTAGAGTTATGCGTGAAATATTTCTTCCCGAAAGAGAGTGTGACCCGAGAGAGAACGGTTGGTGTGAATTATTGCTCGACATGCCAGTGATCAATCCTTGGGTGCACCAACATTCTAAGTGAAAGTTTCCTTGATCCGAGGCCTTTAAGGCCCTTGTTTCCAATTTTAATTGTTACCACTGTTGTAGTAGTTTCTTGTGAGAAGAAGTCCATACAAACTTCCTGAGAAAACGCACTTGCGTGGGAAAAAGCTACCAGTCATTGTTGCACTGTGAAGAGGAGACATTGTTTACTAGTGTTGAGGAAGCTTCCATTGCTAGAGTAAGTGGGTTTGACATGGAGAAAGTGTGAAGTAAGTGTTGAGTTTGCAGTGGCATGGTGATGCAGGAGCATCCGCACCTCGTCGTGCGCGCCTGCACGGGAAGCTGGAAAAGACTTCGAAGGGAGACGTCAGGGTCACGGTCGTGACTATTTTGAGAAGCGCCGCCGATTGAATAAAAGAATCTATATTTAGGCGTA
>ML809770.1:156762-174469 GCA_009831015.1 Picea engelmannii | reverse complement strand
AAGGTCATCAATACTTTTTATGTCATCTTTGGGTAAAGATAGATTTATGTCCAGGAAAGAAAATGATTTGACTGTATTTTCTTTTCTTTCGTGCAAAATTTTCTCAAGATCAGACATAGATGTTATAGGTTTTGAATCAAGGTTCCTTCTAGTGTGAATTCTCTTAGGAGCCAGGATTTATTATTTTCTCAAGAAAACAAAAATATGCTATTGATCTTATTAAATGAAGTCGCCAAGGTAAGAATAGTTTAGCCAAAAAAAGGTGTTTGATTCACTGTTACCCTCGGGAATCAAATCTAAAGCTTTTAATCGTTCTTTCCCAGGGAAATTTTAAATTTCATCCCACAACGACGCCAAAATGTTAACGCTGAGTAAATTGTTGGGCTAAAAAAAAACAATCTACAAAGGTAACCTACAAACCAACTTTAAGGTTGGAAGCTAGCCTTTTCAATCTATAGAGGGCTCTCTCTGAGACTTGATCTTTGATAGATGGGTTTCTTTAAATTGATGGCTAGATTTAGAATTTTGAGATAATTTTTCAAGGTCTGCTGACAAAAGATAGTACTTCTAGGGCTATGGAGTCAACCCCTGAAAACAAAGAAAACAATGCTTGGTAGATAGAACTCCTTAGAGGAACAAAGGATAAATAAGGTGATGAACTTTAGTGTTTAGTTTGATCATGTAGGGTGAAAGAAGAAAAGAAACACACAATGGGATCAGAGCACCAAAAAGGATGAATTATGACCTTAGTTTGAGAAGATAAACATAATTTAAATCAGTTAATTCTAGAGCACCATTAGATGAATTCTGGACTTTTTCATTTGAATTTCTTTAGATTCGGAAAATTACATTGAAGATCAAAATGTCTATACTTCTTCCTGCACACCCCCTTTTTACATCAAAATAGTCCATATATATAGAAAACTAAAGCTACACTTAGCTTCTAGGAGTTGAACTACTATCTCCTAGAGTTATGGATCTAGTTGTTTTAAAAGAGAACAACAACCTCTACAAAATTTACCAAAAATAGGAAAGTCGATTTACAAATCATAACCTATCCAAAATGTTATTTACAATCATAAATTATTGAGTAAATTTCAACCATATTTTTGTGATGAGTCATCATGTGTATCGTTGGACAACATTGTCACCTTTGCGCAGTAAATTCTGGTTTATGTTGCGCAAATGTTGGTTGTGATATCTGCGCAGCTATTTCACGTGACAAATCTTCATGTTGAGGTTGCTCGCGCGAATCTAGTTGGCAGCAAAGGATGGGATCATTCAGTTGGTCTGTAGCTTCCTGTTCCAATATCACTTGTAGTCGTAAGTCCATGTTTTCCTTTCTTAATGACAAATTTTGTCTCTTTAAACTCCTCACCGGTCTCAACAAATCCACATTCCTCTTCAATTTTGATTGAGAATCAAAGAGAGTTGCACATGCATCGTCAATAGTTGGTTTTCATTTCTTGTACTGTTTCATGATCCCTTCCTCTAATATTCTTTTTTCCTCCCTAATCTTAATGATCTCATCTTGAGCTTCTCTTAGTTGTTTTTTCAGCCATTTTATATGCTTTTATTCTCTTGTTGGTGAGGTAGAAGATCTCTGACCTGCTTTACTCTGTGATTCTTGTGCTTCAAAAATTATTTTTGTTACCTTCCTCCTCAATTCTTTGTTCTCCTGATAGAATTGGGATATAACATGTTGATATTTCTTTAGTTGTTGTTTCACCTCCTTGATATATGCATCTTCCTCACCTGGTTCCACTTGCTTTTCATCAATCTCTTGGGTTTCACATTCAACAAGCTTTGTCTGAATTGTGCATATGGGAAACCTCCTAACAGAGGACCTAGTGCATGGTTTACTGGGAGCTTGTGTCTCCTCTGTTTCATCAGTGAATCTTAGTTTGCTTCTTTTCTTTTAGGATGGTTGACTGAGTGATGAATCTTCAATTTCTTTTCCTTTTCCCCTTTCAGCAACACCTCCTCCTCTTACCTCTAAACTATGAAATGTTGATTTCTCAGTAGATAAGGGAATATCTCCTTTAGGGTACCTGGCAATGTTTGTTGAAATCAAGAAAGAATCCCAATCCCTGTTTAAATTTCCAAGATCCTCAACCACCAACATATTTATCAAGTAAAAATGGAATAGGTTATTCTTTGGCTGGTCAACTTTGGCTTGGACAGTGTTTTCCATCTTTCCCATGCTTCTACATAGGAAGAAATGTAATTTTAGAGGATTTCTCCCTGTGAAATGCATGAGAAGCTTGATGTGGTATTGATGTACCTTGTCAAATATTCCCTCACAAGTAAAGTATTTCTAGATTCTCCTAAGAAGTTTCTCAAAAGGTTCCAAAAGATATTCACTGGGAATGTTGACTCCAATAATATGATTTATGTATTCAAGTTTGATAAAATCAATATAACATGAAGTATGTAATGACATACCTTAAAACCATTTTTCTCCCTGCATAGGAATATCTGTCGCAGCTGATATGGTTTCCTATGACACTTGAAAAATGATCCTTGCAATAGTTGCACTGACACCAGTAAAGTTAAGAGTGAACTGCTTGGTTAGTTGTGCATTATACCCTTGAATATTTTCACAGAATCTTATGCATCTAGCTTGTTCAAATGACACTTTGATCGTCGGGTCTACATTTACTAACTTTAAATTATGTGGCTCAAACCTCACGACTTTCAAACTTCTTGGATTCTTTATTTTTCAATGAGGAGTTGTCACGATGCTAATGTATGTCAACTGTAGGTGCGTAGCAATAGATTGTAATAGCCTCTGTGCAATGAAAAAGGGAACAGTAACCTCTAACAACAAACGAGAGCAATAACCTCTGCGCATCGAATGAGAATAGTGAACTTTTCACGGTGCGCAGGAAAAGGTAGCAACAAGAAACTTTTCACAGCAAACAAATTAGTGGCAGAAAATTGGGTGCAACGGAAAACGTGGCGCAGCAGTAAACAGCAACGGAAACTCTGCACAGCGACAAACAGTGACGAAAAACTTGGCACAGGAGTAGGTAATAAGAATTTAGCTCAAAATAAAGAAGGTTGACTGTGTGAAAACAAACTTGTTCCAGAAGGTAATTTGCAATGGTCTCCAAGGAAAGCTCTTGAACAATGATTTAAAGCAATGTAGGATGTGCAGCAAAAACAAAGTAGAAGATTTACGTAGCGACTGGCATCACACGGTATTTACGTAACATAGGGATTCAGAGCTTATTATAAAGGCTATAGATGACTCAAAAGTTTTGAAAGTGATGGAGAAACATGAAAGGTGACCAACATTTATGCTTGAATGGATAAGGAACGAAATTATGAAAAGGGATGGAAAATCCATAGCGACAAGACATTTTAAGGCAAGTTAAAGATTTGTGCAGCGAGCACACCTTTGAAGTTTGCAATGGTACAAATGATATGGAGTTCCATGATGGTTCCCTTTTCTAACCTCATGATTAGGTAATGATGAACCATAATATCTTTTGACATGACATTCATCCTAACCACTTGATTCGGCCTTGGTACATAACTTCCCACTTTTCGACATGACTCGAGACTTAGGAAAGTAGACCTTTGCACCTTAAACATGACGAACCTTACGATATTTTAACCAAGTTATGGCTAAACTCCTTAGTTGACATTTCAAACCATTATTTATTTGGTCATTGACCTCATAAATTTGACACACTAACTATGACTCATCCAGGAAATTCTTGATTTTTTCCAAGATCAAGGCATGACTCTGAAATTGTTTTTGGACAAACCTCTAACTCTATATACAAAAATCACGGTGCTAACATATGCCATGAACCCACAAATCCAATTCAATTTGAGAACCAAAAGCAATCAAAGGATACTTTCAACAACTCATTTCTCTTTACAATTGAACACAGACATCAAATGCATTTGAGGAAACCAAATTATCATAGCTAGTGGGTAAGGATATTGGGCTAGCACAGTGAGGGAAGAGGCTCAACATTTAAGAAGTATGCATGTGAAGAGGAAACACATTTCATTTTCTATTTGGTCATGTGTATAATAGTTCCCAACATGTTCCTCATACGACCATCTATAATTTTTTTGAGGAACAAATTCAATACTTGCACTCTTTAGTCAAGTGTCTTTTATACATAAACACACATAGAATTTTAAATAGTTCGAGTAACCACCGAATACATATATCATGCAATTACTTTTTCGAAATTGGAGATGGATTTTTTTCTTAAAAAGGACGAATCATAGTACAATCTTCAGCAATATGAAAGGCCAAACACATATTTTCCCATAACTTTAATCACTGATTGTTAATAAAATGAGTTCATACTTATGTGGGTGAAACAAGTTCGATGGAGAAGGATTATGACGGAATGGTCAATGGCTTGGTTCAAAGACAAGTTGTGGTGAAAATGACTCAGCCCTTGTGCATATCCCATCAAATAAAATCATTAATACATTATATCCAAAATCCATATGAATCGCAGAATGAATATGCATATCTTTTCACCAGTCGGAAGCTTGAAAAGACGAACGAAAATAACCTCTATGCAAACCATATGTTAAAACCATTACATCCATTAATCAAAATGTTGATGGGTTTGCCAATATCGTTTTACATGAAGTTTGTAATGCATAGAATGAACCTTACATCATTTGCAAGCAATATAACGCTATATCATTTGACCATGCTTAGGATTCACAAGGTCCACCACATTTTACCATATATGTCATAAAAAGAAATGTGCCCAACACAATACACATTGAAATATAAGTTTATTTTCCAAACTCATATATATTTTCCATTCGTGTATTGTTTCTATTTTGTTTGCATCTTAATTTCAAATTGTGCAATTTTAAAAAACTGAGTCATTCTTCATACCATGAAAATGATATATGTTTGATTTTCTTAAGAAAGGCCCCGCTTTGGATTTGTTCTAAATAACACAAACATGTATATCAAAGCAATTGAATGGAAACAATTTTATTTGTGAGAGGTCATATGAAGTCAAATGGAGAAAAACTACAATTTCACAATACTTTGTGAAATTTGAACATGATGTCGTTTTAAGCATCAATAGGGTTCATAAAAAATTGTTACTTGAGAGTTATACCAATGCGATCAGTGTCACGGAAGGATTATTTTGAGATAGGTCTTCCACAATGGTATGGGTTGGCCCAAGACTTTTTTTAAAACTCGAGTAGGAGTATTACTCCAGTCTAAGAATTGTTATACTAATAGAATTTTCAATTTCATAATATCCTAGTTGATTTTTTTTTTCCATTGCTCGTTCTATAGAGGCTAAGGTTCACAGGGTCCTAAGGGAAAAGGAGTTTCAAGTGCAATAATTCTTTGATATACTTGAGGGTTTCCAACCATAGTATGTGTCCAAATATTTCATGATGCTAACTATGGAGGATAGATTGTATCCTTAGTCATATTGCATGATTCCCTAGTACATGAGACCGATCTCCTTGAATGTTGTTCTTGGTGTACTTTAGTAAAAAATTGGTTGAAAGGTTTCTACAAGTTTGGTTTTAGGTGTGCTCAGGGGGATTTCCAATATACCTAAAGGTATGTGGAATATCAAATTTGTATATAAATACCATCTAATGTAGTACTACTTTCCAAGTACCAACAAAGGTGTACAAGGGTGTCCAACTAGGTGACTCCACTTGTATTCCTCATGTGCATGCTTCCCAACTATAGTTTTACCTGATGAATGACAAATTTTGTATTTAAATATGTCAGAACATGTCTCTAGGAGTTTTAAAAAAAAATCTAAAATTTGGGTGCATATTTGTACAGGAAAGATTTTTTGCTTGTATTGTACTTAACCAACCATAATAGTAAACTACATAAAATTAAATAGGATAGACAATGATATTAAAAATACAGAATATAAACCTTTGTATTTATACTTCCAAAAGAGGGAAACCTCTGATTGAGCAAAGCTCTAATATAGTATGAATACTTGACAAAACATTATTGATCCGAAAATGATCTTTAAATACGTGGCTAAGTTTTAAGCATGTGTTCAATTACCAATTAGGAATTAATGAAAGAAGAAGAACTTAATGAGATATTATAGAAGCCACCATAAAGAAATGCAGATCAGAATGTAAGCACAAAGAATAGCAAACCATAACAATAAATTTGTTAACGGAGTTCGATAAGATTGCCTACGTCTCTGGGCCTTTGTCTCAGTGGGTGAGGTTTTATTATTTCTCTTAAATTCTTCAAAAGTACATAAGAAAAGTGTCAAAAGGATTAAAAATTCGTCTGGATGTGTTCTTCTCAACCTCAAGAATCCAACACAACTTACGGCACTAAAAAAGGTTGAGCGTAGATCCTGGAACTGGCCCACAAAGTTTCCCTCCTCAATGGCTTCCCTGCATAAAAATGGCTTTGGATTTCAAATTCCTCAACATTTCTCTTGTTCTGAACTTCTCTAATGTTGTTAAGAACCCCTATCTTATATAGATTTTGAGTCTGTATCCTCCTCCCAACTTACTCCCAATATATGGCCTCAAATCGGGCTCCAGATCCCCCAATAATGGCTAAAATCCATTAAAAACAGGTTGAAAATCACTAAGAATCATATTTATATAGTGTAAAAACCCAAAATTGGGAAAAAATCAAGCGCAACCCCCTTCTCCCGGGCTCCTGGTCATATGGACATTTCCATATGTCCTCGGGTTGGGCTAGCCCGTTGGCCCCCTTTTCCTCTGATCCTGGTCATGTGGGTATGGCCCATGTGGCCATGGCCTAACACTCCACATGCTCCCCTACTGGCTTTAGCCCCAAGTTCCTAGCTCTTGGTTGCAAGTTGGGTGCCATGTGTTAAGCATTGGCCCCCCTGCTAACTGTGGCTAGCCCTTAATCTGCCAACACATTCAACTTAAAACCATATTCGACCATGTGTTCGACTACGAACCACCTTCGCCCATGTGGCTAGCACAGTTGGGGTAGTCTGTAGCTCATGCTAGAGGTTGGGGGTTCGAGCCTGTCGCAGTCGCAACAAAAAAATTTCCTAGCCAACATTGGAAAAATATGGAGTGCCACATGGCACCCTCTGATTGGGCCACATGTCATCCTATGATTGGATCGTACGATCTAGTCAGCATGCACAGTCAGCATTGCACAACCATGTCACATGTCCAGTCAGCTACCACGTCAACATCTATACAACCTAGTCACCCTTCCATGTTAGCTTTCGTACAGCCTAATCACCCAACCACGTCATCATTCGTACAACCACATGTCTTCAGTACTACCACGTGTTAGCCTGTCATTGGGCCACATCATGTATGGACTGCCATGTGTTATCTATACACTGCCCTGTGTCAATTCCGTACTGGTCTAACTCAGCCTGAAAATGCCAAAACTGAGTGACACATGTCACCTCCTAATGATACCATGTGTCCTCTATGATGTCATCATGACATCATGCTGACGTCACCTATCATACTGTCAATGTCAGCAGTACGGCCTGTTGACTTTGATGAGTTTGACTTTTTACGTGTTTGGGAAATCGATCAAAACACGATAACTTTCGCATACGGAGTCCATTTGCGAAAAACAATATATGGTTAGAATCAGCACGACAAGACGGACATAATGGCACTAGTTTCATATGATTTCAAGAACTTTTAGTTTTAGGCCTTCCTGGATCCATTTTGGATCATGCCTCCCCACGTAGACCTTTTGGTCCTCCAAAAGGATATTAACCAGTCATCAAGTGCGGGATAGGCCACCCCACTTGTCCTTTGTCTTTAAACTTTGTCCTGTGCACCTGTCTCATCATAATCAATTGCAAAACAACCATGACAACTGACAACATATTGTTAGCCACTTGTACTCTTTCACATTTTACTGAAGCCACTACCATCCATGTTGAAAACATTAGCAACGATAACATCAGAAATATGACTACAAATGAGCTAATATGTTTGAAGTACTTGCATGACATGTGCTCATCTTGAAGCAAAGTATGATTGAACTTCCATTCTACAACCGTCTCATGTTCATGCTTAAGATCAATTGCTTTACTTGGCATAGTTATAGGTGTGTTTCTTGCATAAGTTGCCTTCCTTAATTGTTCCATTGTTTGTAGAGATTGATTTTCTTTTAAGTGATGAGAATGTACAACATATTCATTTCATTCTTTCGTTAAGTGATATTGATTATGTTCCCTGTAGAAGATTGCTTTACGATCATACAAATAAGGCTTTCCTAAGACCATTCCACATTCATTGAGTGGCACCACATCACACATTACCTCATCCACAAACTTTGATGAAATTGAAAACTTTAAAGTGCATTGCTTTGTTATGTGCAAATTATGATTGTTTCTTATCCATTTAAGTGAGTAAGGTTTATGATGTAGCTTAGTTTTCAATCCCAATTTTTTATCCACTTCCTCTGAAATCAAGTTAGATTGAGATCCATTGTCTATCAATGTATCGATCTTAGTATGTTTCATTATTACCCTTATGTGAAACAACTTACTTCTAGAATCATATCCATCACCAATTTTACCTTTCAAACCAACTGTTGTGATATTAGTCTCATCACCTTAATCATATCCCAAGTCTGTTGGTCGTGTTGTTGTTGCAACTATTTGCCTCCCTTTTCTTTCTTTGAACCACTTTGGTCTCTTCTCTAGATGCAATTGCCAACAATGGTCATCATCATGCCCTTCTTTCTTGCAATTCTTGCAAGAGAGCTTCTCTTCCTTTCTTGTCGTTCAATTTGCTTTCTTTCCAATCCCCTTCCTTTTGTCCTCTTTCCTTGAAGACTATTCCCCTGATACACCAACTCCAGTTTTCCCTGCTTCAATGTATGTTGCTTGAACAGAAACCTCATCAAGATTAGTAGGTCCAAACATAAATACAATGTTTTGAATATGTGCAGGTAAACCCCCTATATACTTCATAAGATTTTCTTGGGTATGTAATGGAATGTTTAACATTAATTCCATCTTACAAAATTCATCTATATAGTCTTGCACCGTTTGTCCCTTTCTTAGTTTAGGACTTTTCCATTCAATCAAAGCCTTATCTTTATAACCCAAAGGATAAAATTGTTTTCTAAGTGCAAAAACAAAATCTTGCCATGATGTAAATACATTACCAACTTGTTGCGTGCCATTTTGAAACTTACTTTGCCACCAGATGAGTTTTGTGCCTGCAAGACGAAGTGATGCCAACTTGATTTGAGTTGCCTCATCCTTTATTTGTTGCACACTGCAATAAAATTACATCTATCTGACCCAATTATCAAGCCTCTCAGCATTGACTTCACCGTCATACATGGGAAATTCAAATTTCACATCCATCTTAAGTAAAGCATATCATGTTTATGTTTATGGGAATGTTTTCTTGCGGTGGATTTTGAACTTGTACTTGAAGAAGAAGAAGTTGATGGAGAAGAAGGAGGTGAAGGAGGAGGCTTAGAAGGATCATCTCCTTCTTCACTTGTGTCTTGCTTGGAAGATTCCCCTTGGAAAGGCCTCTTTCGTTCCAAGTAATCCTCATATAAGACCTTTACCATCTCAAACATGGTGAATAAAGTCTTTTGCAGCTTTATATCGTTCTGAGACATGTCTTCTTCTGATGCCATCTCCTCACTTTGAGAAGTCCTCTTTCTCGATCCAATCTCAGGATCCCCTTCTACAATGATGCAGGACCATCACCAACAAAGCGCAAGTGGAGGACAGATCAGTGCACTAGCACGTATTTTGAAGTGATGATTTTGAATTTAAGGAGGCGTATCACGCATATATCTTGAAAAGATTGAAATTTATGAACATCTTTAATGTTTTAGAGCTGGACGATCACATGAGACCATTGGAGAATGTGTTTTCTTTTAATGAAGTTGTGTGCAGTACAAATTTGATGTGTTGGTCTTATCTGTCTGTCACAAATATTTATTGTAATAACTCGTAAGTAGTTGAATTCTTTTATTTCGATAAGATAGCACTAAAGTAGCTTGGAGGGAAATCTCAATGAGCTCGCATTGTATAAATAAATGTATTGTTTCCCAAATGAGGTTGTTGAAGTTTATTCGTTCGCATTCTAGTTGTTGATGAAATTGAGGTTGTTGATGGTTGTGAAAATAGAGATTTATGCTGAAGAACATTGTATGAGCCCATGTATATAACAGTTAAATGAATATAACATAGGAGTATTATTCCACATGTTAGTGTTGTTGTGTCTATCTGAATGAATGAATGGTAGGTTTTCTGTTCATTTCAATTCTCTGTTATTTCTTGTTCTTATGTTATGAATGCATTTACATGGTTGAATGTATGAATCTATGAGGATTTAGATAAGTTTCAATTGTTTCTCTTCTACGAGCTTGTGCAAAGAGTGCATAGTGTCTGCAAGGTGTGCGTTGACAGAGTCTATTTCGACTCAGAATATTAGAAGAGATAACATGAAACTTATATGTGAAAGGAGTGCATACGCATCCGCAAGGTGTGCATGACAGAGTCTATTTGACTTAGAAGTTCAACAGAAATAGTTGAAGGTGTGTGCAGAGTCGATACTTAGATGGGTATCGAAGGAGTCATTCTGAGAAGTTCAGAGTGTCAAGGAGGAACAAGTCCAAGGGAGAAAACTTGGAGCTTTGTATGCAAAGAGTGCATATTTTCCACAAGGAGTGCATGACAGAGTCTTTTGACTCAGAAGCTCGGGAGGAGTAGTGTAAGTTGTTTGCGGGAGAGTGCAAGAAATTGTTGCAAGGTGTGCATAGTCTTCCACAAGAAAACTAAATTGTGGAGGAGAACTTGTTGCAAGGTGTGCACAGGCTAAAATTCAACTAAGTGTCGAAGAAACACTTTGAGGAGTTAAAGTGCTCGAGGAAGAACAAGTTCAGGAGTGAGAGTGGTGATAATTCTTCTATAGGGAGGATCCCTTGAAGATTCTCCAATTTAACGAGTAAGATCCATCCAGAAAGGAGCGGGATCATTCTAGACCGTCATATCTGTGAGATTTGCGTGAAGGTTAGTCGTAGAAGGTTGTCGACACTTCATGGTTCAGAGTGTTTTGAAGTGTTGCAAGAGCGGGGTCGCCGAATTCGCAAAGTCATGAAGCGAATCCTAACTGTTGGTTGTGAGGAGATACGTGGCAGGGGATTGGAGTGTTTGGGATATAAAGGTTCGGAGGATTTTTGTGGAGTGAGTGAACCTTCACGAAGTTGAAAAGTCCGAAGTGAATATGGACCATGGCAAAGATCTGCATATTTCGGCAGAAAGTGTTTTGGAAGGAAACGAGGGCAAAGGTTGCAATATCTCCAACATCCAAAGTTGCGAAGGCGTTGGCCCATGGTCACAACCCATGGTCACATTGGAGAAGGAATCTAATCTGGGAAGTAGCACTAGAAACCTTAGTGTTCTCGAAGGCACTAGAACTGGTTGTGAGGGTAGTTGAACCTATGCGTAACATCAAAGGGACCTATGATTTAATTGTTCAGGGTCTATTGGAGAGCCGAAGAGCTAATTCGTCTCAAGGTGTTTAAAAATCCTTGACCAGGAGGTCACAGAATCCTCAGGAGGGAAGGGGGGGTTGTGTAACATCCCCAGCCACCCACAGGCTGGGGCATGCTACCTTCAAGCCCACCCTTGGAATTTGTACTCTTACTAATACCTTTTTTCATTAATAAGAATGCATAAGATACAAGATTTAACGACATGCATAGCAATATCTAGCAAACATGCATAATCTAAGATTTAGTTAAACGATAATTAAAATACACAGCAGAAATAGATTCATACACAGATAATAATATCACAATAGAGGACACTTATCTTTATAAAAAGGCAACACCAGCTAGCTGCAGACCAAGGATGTTCCACCCAACCGTGGACACCACTGCCCCAAATCTCAACAGTAGTGTCACCCCTGAGCCAGGGCTATGAATCCATAAGGATGGTTCCAGAGTGTACTTGGGTTCCCAAACCAGTCATCTCTCAAGCTCTCACAGGTTTCCCAACACCCACAACAATCCAGTACCCAGCTCTCTTGTACCCAGCATATACTACCCCAAGAGAATGGACCTCCACCCTTCTTTGTCACGCAGTCCCTCAGGCAGTCCCTCTCCTTTATTTTCCAGGGCCTCCAGCATAGCTAGTCCGAAATCTCAAAGTTGGAACTCTCAGGACTCGCAGTTGTGAGAAAAATGGGGCACATACCAATGCATATCAGACATGTAGGCCCCAGGTCATGGCTGGATTGAACCAACAACCATTACATCCAACTATCCCATGGCTAATTATTCAGCAGTTCGGTTCTCCTTCCCAAGCCAAGACCGGATGAGGATGGATCAATGAATGAGTAAGAGGGTGCATGAAAGTGCATGAGGGAAATGAATGAACATACAGGAAATCAACGAACAAGCCATCAGTCAAACCCCCCCATCAGACTAGAGGCAGGTTTAAGTAATTTCATGGGGAAATCAAGAACCTCCTGGCCTTCCCTAAGAATATCACGTAATTGATCCCCTCCCTTAGACAAAAAGGGGTAATTAAAATAGGAATAAGCATGTATCCCCTCAAGCCCCATCCCTTATGGAATCATATCCCCATATAATTCTAGTCCTTGTCCATCTAGCAGCCAACGATGTATTTATTATTAATAATGATCAAAACATTACATTTATTGGGCATACTGGCCCTTTAATAATTGTTTGGGCACTCAGGCCTCTCAGCATTGTAACAATACATTATTTAAAATGGGGGTTCAAAATCCGGGGTGTTACATCCCCTCCCCCTTACTTTGGCAATGTCCTTAGTGCATATAAGAAATAGAGATCAAAATCTCAAATTTATTCAAAAATTTGTGGGTACTCTGCCCGCATGGAATTTTCATGCTCCCAAGTAGCATCTTCAGGACCGTAGCAGGTCCACTGAACTTTTACCAACTCTATAACTCGATTCTAGAGCATTTTTACCTTTTTGTCCAATACCCGTACTGGCTGAACCTGAAAGTCTCCCTCCGTCTCTACCTGAATCAGATGACAATCAATAACATGGTTAGGATCATGTACATATTTCTATAGTAAAGATACATGAAATACATTATGCACATTCATGGAAGCAGGCAATGCAAGCATGTATGCAATTGGCCCTATTCTGTCCAATATTTCAAATGGACCATAGAATCTGGCTGCCATCTTTGTACAACTACCCAATTTCAAAGAGATTTTCTTGGGCTTCACTTTCAAAAGTACATGCTCCCCTACTTTAAATTCTCTAGTTGTCTTGTTCTTGTCTGCATAAACTTTTTGTCTATCCTGAGTTGCCTTTAAATTCTGCTTGATCTTTAACCACCTGGTCTTCCATGTCCTTGAGCAACTCTGGCCCAAGTACCACTCTATCCGTTGGGTTGTCCCATCTCATTGGAGTAATGCATTTCCTACCATACAAGGCTTCAAATGGGCTCATTCTCAATGAATCTTGATACCCATTATTATATGCAAACTCCACCAAGTGTAAGTAATCTTCCCACTTAGATGACTTATCCATCACATACATTCTCATCATGTCTTCAATTATTCGATTGACTCTCTCTGTTTTCCCATCTGTCTGGAGATGATATGTTGTTCTAAAGTTTAGACTTTTTCCAAATACTTTAAACAATCCCCTCCATAAATTGGAGGTAAACTTTGTATCTCTGTCCAAGACGATTGTCCTAGGTATCCCATGCAACCTAGCAATTTCCTTCATGAAACTTTCTGCAATATTTGTCGTTGTATGTGTTGTCTTCATAGGCACAAAATGAGCAGCCTTTGTTAATTTGTCAACCACCACCATGATTGAATCATGTTTCTTATTCATTCTAGGTAATCCTGTGATGAAATCCATGGTGTTCACTTCCCA
This sequence comes from Picea engelmannii, assembly GCA_009831015.1. NCBI lineage: Eukaryota > Viridiplantae > Streptophyta > Pinopsida > Pinales > Pinaceae > Picea > Picea engelmannii. Next base: position 160,580 of record ML809770.1, on the reverse strand, counting down.
TTTCTTCTCTGGAATTGGCAATGGTTGCAGCAAACCCATTGGGTGCCTATGCTCAACCATCACCTTCTAACATTCCATACATCGAGCGATGTAATCAGCAACATCATTTTTCATTCATGGCCAAAAGAAATGGATTCTTACTGTTGTAATTGTTTTCTGGTAACCGGGATGTCCAACATAAGGAACATCATGCATTTCCTTCAGTACCAAATTCCTCAGTTCTCCGTAACTAGGAACATAGATTCTATTTTATGCATGAGTAATTTGTATTCCTTTATCTCATACTCCTTTATTTTCTATTGTACATTTCCTTACTGTAAGTTTTCCTTTACCTATAGGTAATGCTGATCTGTAACAAGACCATCTAAAATTCTGCTCTTCAAGTCTGACTGGTGCATACTGACAGCAGTAGCATGCATGAGATGCACTCTTCTACTAAGTGCATCGACAAATGTATTCTCCTTTCCCTTGATATGCTTGATATTGAAGTCATATTCACTTATAAATTCCAGCCATCTTGTTTTCCTGGCATTCAAGTTCGGCTATTCAAAAAGATACTTCAGGCCAATGTGGTATGTTCTTAATTCAAATTTCTTCCCCATGAGATAATGCCTCCACATCCTCAAGGTGTGAACAATGGAAGCAAGTTTCAACTCGTGGGTGGCATAGTTCCTCTCATGTTCCTTAAGATTTATGGACTCATATCCAATGACATGTCCATTTTGCGTTAGGACTCCCCCAAGTCCTTCCTTACATGTGTTTGTACATACCACAAAACTTTCATTTGGGTTAGCAATCTTTAACACAAGTGCACTAGTAAGTAATTCCTTCAACAAATTAAAATTATTTTCACACTTGAGTGTCCATTCAAATTTAGTTCCCTTCTTTTGCAAAGAAGTGTTGGAATGTTTACAAGAAGAGCATGCTTGTCATTGATGGCAAGAACAATAGCAATGATGGCAAACATGTAGGCAAGGAAGATCAGCAGACAGGCAGGAAAGGAAGAACAGCAACGATCGAACGGTAAGATCAGCAGTGTAAACTCAGAAGGAGGAAAACAGTCAAAGCACGACAAAGGTTTTCAGAGTTTCGCAGATCTGGAAATCCAAAGGAAAGAGGTTCAAACTCGCGATATGTGAAATCGCGATAACAATATTGACAGTTGATTCAAGAAGGACACGTGGTGAACGACAAAGGTTTTGTTTCAGAGTTTCGCAGATCAGGAAATCCAAAGGAAAGAGGTTCAAACTCGCGATATGCGAGATCACGAAAAGATATGGACCATGAGATCACCAAGGATTGTGGACCATTGATCAGGCATGAAGAAGGCTCGTGAAGTGGTGAAATTGCGATAAGATCTAGGCCGTCAGATCTGGAGTAATTACGAAGGACCAACATCCGTTAGATATGGTGAAACTACAAGGTGGATAAGACCAAGAGTCATCCAACTCTCCAAAACTGTGAAGGAATCCTGGCCATCCATCGAGGACAGTCATGGACCGTTGGATCCAGAGGACACATGGCGAAAGATCATCGTTTCACTGACTGGAAAGTCAAAGGAGCGAAGTGCTCATTTGATTGGCGAGTGGTCATATCTCATGGTCACATTGTCGAGAGCTAGAGACGCCAAGCCCTATTTTGGAGTTCGTGACATGAAGAGTCGAGAGGACTCATCACAAAATACCCGAGATGCGAAAGTGCGAAATGCGTTTTCAAATAAGGCTATGGTCACAGCCAGTGGTTACATCTACAGAAGATAGAGGAAGGAGCTAGCGGTGTTAAGCTCCATCTCGGAGTCTTGGCGCTCGCGAATTGGAGCATCAAAACCCTTCATCACAGGAATCACGATATGAGAGATCGCGATGAGATCTGGACCGTCAGATCATTAGAGATCTCAACCGTTGATCAAGCTCGATGAAGTTCATAAGTTCGCGAAACATGAAGCACCTTTTGGTGCAGCCTGTGGTCACTGCCAGTGGTCACGTGAAGGGAAGAAGCTAGCAGAGTTAAGGTCCACCTCGGAGTCTCAGCGATCGTGACAAGGAGCATCAAGACTCTTCATCACAGGAATCACGATATGCGAGATCGCGATGAGATCTGGACCGTAGGATCATCGGATATCTTGATCGTTGATTAGGCTCGATGAAGTTTATAAGTTCACGAAATATGAAGCGCCTTTTGGCGCAACCTGTGGTCACAGTCTGTGATCACATGAGGGGAATAAGCTAGCGGTGCTAAGCTCCATATCGGAGTCTCGGTGATCACAACTTGGAGTGTCGAGATATTCTATCACAGGAATGCCGAGATGCGAGATCACGAAATTAAAACTTTGTTTAGTGCTCGGTCACAACCAGTGGGAATATGAATTAAATGCAATACCCTACGAACTCCATCCAACGGTGCAGGTGAATTTAAGTATGATCGAAGGGCTACTGTTTCTCTTCACAGTTAATCGATCAATGGTGATTTTTTTGTTGAAGCGGTCTTTGGAGGTTCACAGTGTAACTGCTAGAAACCACTGATGGTTTCTGAAAGAGGACTCAAAGAGACTTCTGTGTGATTATCAGAGGAGCTGAAGAGTCTCTAGGAATCTTCCAGTGGAATGAAGACTATTCGTAGAGGCAATTGACAAATGGATCTAACTGCCAGAGAAGCTGAAGAGTTTCCATGATGAACAGGTAGAGTACTCAACATGAGAGAGCATGCAGAAGCATGGTGGGACAACATGCACAAGGTGCACAGAGACTATAAGTATGTAGAACAGAGAAGAGATGGGTGTTTTTATTGTTGAGAGGGATTCAAGAGTGTAGAAGGAGGAGTGAGCAATAGCTGAAATACAGAGAAGAGGAATGGAGCATCGAATGGACATGGCGCATAGAGCATAAAAGGCAGAAGCACAGAAAGCACAAGGAATGTGTGGATAAAGATAGTAAGACACTAAAGGAAGGTTGAGGTGCTCGTGTAGAGAAAAAAAGAAGATCAGAAATCCCAAGAAGATGCAGATAGAGAGACATTGATACAGGAGAGAAGAGAAGCATAGTAGAACAGTGATAAGTTTGGTAAGCCAATGATAAATATTGTATCACTGTGATAAGTTTCATTAGCAAAAATTTATATTTCAGGGTGCTAGGGAGGTGCTAGGGAGGTGCTAGGGAGGTGCTAGGGAGGAGTGTTGTCATCAGAGGTTCAAGTGGGTGCTTGAACACAGGGAGTTGTAGCTTCCTTCTAGTTGGTGCTAGAGAAACCGGGGAGTTGGTGCTTCCTTCTAGTTGGTGCTAGAGAAACCAGGAATTTGGTGCTTCCTTCTAGTTGGTGCTAGAGAAGCCAGAGAGTTGGTGCTCTCATCAAGTAGCAGCTTGAAAAACAGAGGTTGTAGCCTCATTATGATTTGGTGCTCATATGTATGATAATGTAAATAATGTAAAGATTACTTATCATATAAAGAAGAAGAGGTTTTTACCCTGTATGGGTTTCATTGGGAAATATTTGTCTCTGTGTATCTCATATGTGTGGCTGATGTTGAATGTTCTATTGCTTACTTCTCTGCATTATTGTGACTGTCATTAAATGTTGTGTAAAGAGTTTAAAATAATCATAATTGTTTAAGCTCAGTAACAACTGATTCACCCCCCCCTCTCAGTTGTCCAACAATTGGTATCAGAGTCATCCCCTTTCATCTAAGGGTAGATCCTAGAGCTTAAACATGTCAAGCCATGAAGGAAATTCAACCAATAAGGCCCCTCTATTCAATGGAACAAACTTTGCCTTCTGGAAAGTTAGAATGAGAACCTACATAATGGCTTTAGGTGCAGATGTCT